>APFE031482782.1:0-44091 GCA_000404065.3 Pinus taeda
CCCCCCACCTAGGTGGTTGCGGGGGCTCGACATTGGGCGGGCGGGGAGCCTCCTTGCCCACCCAGGGCCGAGCCCTCAAGGCCAAAATTGACCTCCCACTGCCCAAGTCACCATGGGGGCTCGGATCTAGGCGAGCAGTGAGCCTCCTTACCCACCCAGCACGGAGCCCCTACGGACACCTAGGCAGAGAGAGGTTGATTCATGAAATAGACCCTTAGGGGCTAGCCCCCACGACCACCTGGGCGAGGGAAGGCCAATTTCTAGAATTGATCTCCCCTCGCCCAAGTGGCCACGGGCGCTTGACCTTATGCGGGCTGGGAACCTCTCCGCTCGTCCAAGGCTAAGCCCCCACAACCATGTGGGTGGGGTAGGTCGATTCTCGGAATCGTGCTTCCCCTGCAGAGGTTGCCGTGGAGGCTCAACCCTAGGTGGATGGGAAGTTGCCCACCCACCTAAGGTCGAGCCCCCGCAACCACCTAGGTGGGAGGCTCGTTGTTAATTTTTTATTTTTATTTTATTATATATATATTTTTTCGTATTTTTACACTTATTTTAATTTTTTTTTTCAATTGTTTTAAGTTGTTTTGTTTTATATATATATATTTATATATATATATATATATATATATATATATATATATATTATTATAATTTTAGTTATGTTTGATTTTTTAATTTAAATATTTTATTATATTAATTTTTTAATTATCCAATTTATTTTATTTATTTTTATGTTTAAAAAGAATTTCTTTTTTTCTTTAAATTATGTTTTTTTGAATTTTTTTCCGTTATTTATTTTGTTTAAAATTTTTTTATTTTTACAAGGTAACTTTTTTTTTCTAGATATTTTTTATTGGTTTTTTTTTAGAATTTTTTTTTTTGTAATATTTGTTTTTTGTTTTATGTTTTATTACCAACATGAAAATCACCAACATTTAAAAAAATTTATCGACACTTAATACATTAGAAAATTTAAAGTGTAAAAAGTAAGCCCTCTAAACAAAAAAGGTTGATGTTGCATAAATACTTTTCAAAATTACCATGGAAACTACTAACATTTAAAAAAAAATGTTCATACTTGATACATAAAAGAATTTAATTGTCAGAAATAAGCCCTTAGAAAAAATTGGGTTGATGCTGCATCAACACTTTTCAAAATCCACATGAAAATCAGTAACATTTTAAAAAAATGTTACGTAAGAAAATTTAAAGTGTGAAAAATATGTTCCAAAAAAAAGGTTATTATGAATAACCATTTTTCAAAATCGAGTGTTTTTTTTGCTACATCGAAAAAACAGGTAATCGGTAATTTTATCGTTTGATTGGTAACTATGTTGCAGCCGTGTTGATCTTTAACTGTACAACACTTTTACCATCTCAGTCATATAAAAGAAAGCTTTTCTAAAAGCTTTCTCATTCTCAAACATCATCTCTTGTCCTTGTCCTTCTTCATGTGCCCAGACTTGTGGAGCTTTTGGCCTCCTTGAGCCAATTTTAGGATTAGGTTCTTCAAGTGCTGCTTCTCCTCTTCTCAATTTAAACCTTGTAAGCATTCAAAAACCTTGCAAATTCTTTCAATCCTTCACAAAAACTATGATCTCATACCGAACTAATCCAAAAATAAAAAGTGAAGGTTTCATTAAATAATTTGCAAGCCAGTTTATGTCTTTTAGTCAATGTATCGTGAATGTAAAAGTACACAAAATTAAGTAAATTTTGCATAATTTTAACAATTAAAAGTGTAAAAACATGATACATCAAACACATACAAATTGATAACGAAGTTCACCCCTTTTGGGCTATGTCTCTAAGACTATCTTCTACTGTGACCT
Organism: Pinus taeda; assembly: GCA_000404065.3. Classification (NCBI taxonomy): domain Eukaryota; kingdom Viridiplantae; phylum Streptophyta; class Pinopsida; order Pinales; family Pinaceae; genus Pinus; species Pinus taeda. The sequence goes on from APFE031482782.1 coordinate 1,833, forward strand.
CTTTATTATATGCTAAAACTCTCAACACATCTACATACAAGCATCAATATGCAAAAATAACACTGTCATCATGTCCATAATGCTAAAAAACCCTTGTCTATGCTCTTCTTGAGCTTGAAAAGGATGAAAAATGAGAAAAATATGGCTATTTATTCAATCTTGTCTACAAACTGCTTTGGAATTTGTCTTGGCCCTGCTAATCTGGCTACAAAACTCCCTGTGGTCTATTGGTGGCACCCAAAATTAGTTGGGTGGAGGTCACAGGTTCGACCTGCACCTCTTGCTAGTAATTGTGTTGATTGATTATTAAATAATAATTTTTTTTTTTAACTTTTGGGTCGAAACCCCCTCTTAATAACGCAGGCCTGGTTGTATGGACACATGGGACGGAGGGGCATGGGGAAAAGGCCACATTCTCTCCCCTAGGCCGACTCCCCGTCCTATGTATATCAAATTCTTTGGGCACTGGGCGTGACTAGGGTGCCACCTGCCCCACCCCTAAACGTTATGTTGATAGTTTCATTGCATTACTAAAAACCATAGGTTGAGTCACTTAGGCGTGCCCACTAGCTTTCCCTCCCCCCCTAACCACTCCACCATATTAATTTAAATATAAACCGTTGCATAACATATAATGAGAGTAATGTTTTGTCCAACGGTGCAACGTCGACTTCGCCAGTGGTAGGTCAAGGTTCCAAACCCCACAGAGTGCAACCAACCAAAATTTTGATGACCACTAGAGGGCCACATGGCATTCCATGATTGGGCCATGTGGTGGCCTCTGATTGAGACAATGGCACAATGAGATTGGTCCAAATTCAAACAATCAAAAACACCCAAATGTTGCCTCGTCTGCACACCATGTGTTCGTCTTTGATTGGGTCCCGTATTGCCCAGTCATTGGATGACATCAACATTATATCATCGTACAAGTTGCCACATGGAACCCATACCTGCATAATCAACCGTGCACTTTGAATTTTTTATTGTTTGTCAAAAAATTCAGAATGTGATTTCGTCCTCATATGGTGTTGGATTGAGGCGATTCAAGTGTCATTGGAATCAGAATAATGAGATCTACGATTTGGCACTAGTTTGAGTATATTTTGATCACTTTAATTTTTGAGCATATTTTCAATCCCTTGGATCAACGCTTATCATCAGAATATCTTGAGAACCTCACAAAATTTCTAGTAGAAAGCTTGAATGCAATTATTTGGTTATCTCTATCATATATGTGTGTGATGCTAAAAGATACCCCATAATGCTAAATTGTACATCACTTTTCATGCGTAAATAAGATGGTAGATTATTGCAATATTATTTGAAGGCTTCTATGGTCAATCAAAACATGAAGGTTGAAGGTTATTTTTTTTAATCTTGAGCACATTTGATGCATTCTTTCTATTTCCAAATGTTACATGTTTTAGACAAGAGAAGTTAAATAGACCTTGAAGCTAAGATTCAGAAAGTGCGAAAGCAAGCAAAGACCGTATTCTAGGTGGGAAGACAATAACCCTTCACACTATGAATTTTTATTAACAACTATTTAGGGAAAGTGGAGAGATATTCATTAATTTTTTTATTTAGTTTGATTTCATTACAGGGATTTAAATATGGTTTTGGTCAACTTTTTTTTCTTCGAAGTAAAAATAACATATTAAAATGTGGATAGAGTTCATAGATCGTAGTAAATTTTAATGGCTAAATCTGGCTATGGTCAACTGATATTTTTAAAAGTAAAAATAACATATTAGAATGTGGTTAGAATTCATATAGCAAAGAGTAAACTTTAATGGATTTTCCCTCATATAGGGGTCCTTGTCTTTTATAACTAGCAATTGCACCACATGTTGCAAAGGAAACACCGTAAGCTGGCAACATAGGGAAAAGTAGAATTGATAAAAGACAATGTGATATTTTATGTGATTTAATTTAATATTTAAATTATAAATATGAATTATTTTATTTAAAAAGAAATTTTAAAGCTCATTTTGTACCTGGCGAGCTGTCGTACTTGTTATTTTTCCATACCTTATTTGAGTAACGCTTTCCCAATCAATCAAGCTCTTGGAGATGAATCGTTATCAAAGTTTTTTGGCATGAGTATATAATGATATTTAGTATAATTCCATGGATTGTGTATAGAAAGTCTGAAAATGAGGCTACCCATGTTATTTGGAGTGACATTCCGTATTAGTTAGATAGAATGCTATAAATCATAGTTGTGAATGAGAACTATGGAAATATGTCCCAGAAACAAAATCTGTTGTTAATTATATAAAGATGGGTAAAGAAACCAAAAACACATGTGTTTTCATTTTTACATCTTTAATTTTCTTCCGCTTACTCCTATCTCGTGATTCCCATTGATGATACATGTTGAGCCCGTTGAATGTGAAAAATGTCCTATGTCACAATGATAAATTTCTTATGCTAATGAAATATATCTCTGGCTTCCAAAAACCAATCCCAATATTTGAATTTTGAAAATTCCTTATTTTATACCATTGTCAAACAACAAATTAAAAAATGAATATTTGTTAGGGAAGCTAGTGTAATTAAAATGTATTAACAAAGGATGATATTTTATAGTCATAAAAGTTATTCCAAGATGGCACGTTATAGATATATATGGAACCTTGTCATGTAATTCAAATAAAATTCTTCATCTCAATCTTTGTCTATGCTGCAATTCCAAGGCTTGACTATCTGAAACATTATCATATAATTAAAATAAAAACCCAGATGTCAACCTTTGCCTATACTTTAATTCCAAGGCTTGACTACGCACTTTTTATTAGAAGTTTGATCTCAATCCCCCCAAGGGCAATGGCTTCTCATTAGCATGATATTATAGATAAAAATCATTAGAAATCACATATATAATCCTTTAGAACATTATAGCTTGTTTATATGACTAGATAGAATCATGTTGGTTTATGAAAAAAGGGGAAAATATTGAGGTCATCAAATCAAAAGTGGTTTTTCAAACTAGTAAAAGTAGGAAGCTAATATACAACTCCCACTAGGGCTAATTTGTACTAAGTGACATGGGTTTTGATAGCCTCATGAAGCCCAATTAAATTACCTATATCGTAACCCTACGTAGTCATTTGATTAGCCATATTAGAAAAACCTATCTCATTATATCACCCATTTCATTTATGGAATTCAAATTATCCATAGCTTCCCTCAACCGGGCCTCCAAGCGTAGAGAATATATGGGCTTGTGGCCATTATGTAATCTATGTAGTTAACTAAAGAGTTTGAAATGCATTCAAAACATAGGAGAAAAGTAATCCACTGAAATTCCAAAGAAAGGGTGTACCCTCACTGCCCTGTTGAAGCTCCCAGATTTGTTTCTTCCATGAGCGGTTCCCACTACGCACTTTTTATTAGAAGTTTGATCTCAATCCCCCAAGGGCAATGGCTTCTCATTAGCATGATATTATAGATAAAAATCATTAGAAATCACATATATAATCCTTTAGAACATTATAGCTTGTTTATATCACTAGATAGAATCATGTTGGTTTATGAAAAAAGGGGAAAATATTGAGGTCATCAAATCAAAGGTGGTTTTTCAAACTAGTAAAAGTAGGAAGCTAATATACAACTCCCACTAGGGCTAATTTGTACTAAGTGACATGGGTTTTGATAGCCTCATGAAGCCCAATCAAATTACCTATATCGTAACCCTACGTAGTCATTTGATTAGCCATATTAGAAAAACCTATCTCATTATATCACCCATTTAATTTATGGAATTCAAATTATCCATAGCTTCCCTCAACCGGGCCTCCAAGCGTAGAGAATATATGGGCTTGTGGCCATTATGTAATCTATGTAGTTAACTAAAGAGTTTGAAATGCATTCAAAACATAGGAGAAAAGTAATCCACTGAAATTCCAAAGAAAGGGTGTACCCTCACTGCCCTGTTGAAGCTCCCAGATTTGTTTCTTCCATGAGCGGTTCCCAACGAAGTGAATGCAAGAGTGAACAAGGACCAATGAAATGACTAATAGTGGACATGGGCATGGATTATCAAATAGAATCTACCTGGAGATACAACAAACAACAGTGATGGATAATGGAATAGGTCAGAATAACAAAGGGCATTTTTGAGTAGTGGTAAATATACACTAGATGCATATAAAATAATATAATTGAATGTAAAAGAAATGAAGAGTACATTCTCCCTGATGGCATCAAGAAACTGTAACCATTTTCATCTCCAAGTATTGGGAAAATCATTATTTGTTGTTGGCTGTGAGATTGCAACTGAAACTACATAAAACATGCACCGTATATTCCTTCATTGTAGAATAGAAGAGTGTATATTGTTCCATGTGTGACAATCAAAAGAGATATGAGTGCCACTAAATGCACTCTTGAAATGAAAATTACAAAACAATATGTATTAATTCAAGGAAAGACATTTATAAAAAGTATTCAAGTAATGACCCATGTCAATAGCACTTATGTATGTTGTTAAGAAAAGAAGAAACATATACAATATTGATTATCAATGTTAGAAAACGAACAACAATATTATACATTCTATATATTGATCTTGTTTGAAAATTTACACAATGGATTAGTAGTTTGCAAGAATAAGTCCTATACTTAAAAAGCAAAGCATTTGAAAATGAAGATACCTTGGTGTAGGTGTAATCTAGCTACCCATGGAAGTTTCAACACTTTTAGTCATAAATGCAAGGGAACCATGGCATATTGAACACCATGGAAGATTTATAAGTTGGTGAAGATGCATATATCTAAATTACTAGTCAACTCGAATTGCTTGCAATTTGTCACATTCATATATATGATTTGTACATTTGCGAAGAGATTTGATATCAAATAATAGTTGTAAAGTTGGTCAAAGGTGGTGTAGTGATATGTCTGGTTTTCGCATAGGTATACTAGTTACAAACATCACCACTTATACATTTCTCTAATATAGGTGAAGACTTGGCATTGAACAAGAAAATAATAAAATTGAAATTATGTGTTCTATCCAAAATAATTGGGAACTTGATTACCCGTATAAGAGAAGAGAGATCCAACCCAACTTGTTGCACTATAACCAAAGGCTAATAAAAACTTGACATAAGAACCTCTCTGATCTTAAAAACATATGTTGGAAACTACACAAGATTAAAATTTCATCGGCTATAATGCCATTTAAAAATATATTTGGAGAGGCAGACGATCATCATTGAAAAATTAGGTCCCAACTCACTTATTTGGGAGAAGGCCAATTAAATGTCAATTTTTAGAGTGCTTTAACCCTTCCAACATCTTTGCCTCTAGCTCAACAATTGACTTTTGAAGTTGTTCCTTTCTCCATTGTTCCAATGCAGAATCTATACCTGATCTAGTGCCTTGAGCGAACTATGGCGTTAGGTGGAGAATTTTATTTTTCAAGCCTTAATGAAGGCGGATTCTCTCTCTCTTTTGTTGGTTCTTTGCAAGCTTCATCTACAATGAATGTCATACTTACAAAATACAACTTATTGACTGGAAAATGTATAGCATGTACAATATAACTTTTGTCATTCTATTGTTGGACCACCTCAAATAGATTAGGTGCCACTTCACACTCAATAGGCCCAAACACCACATTATCATATGTTTTGGAAAACACATTTTTTGGCATCATCCCATTCAAAACTTTTTGTTACATTCGATAAGAGACACCTTTTTGTAAGTGATCATATGCATTTTCTTCCTTGATTGTTAAAGATTCCTTCAGAATTCCCTTGTATTGTTCATGAACCCATGAGGGCACTTCCAAAGGCTTACAAATATGGTTTTCTAAAAAACGCTTATTTACGGACTGTCTCTTTGCACTGAAATGTGAATCTTTCAAATCACCACAGTGATCATCTATCTTAACAATAACATATGTGTCATGTATATAGTTTACTATAGAAGTAGAAGCCTTTGTGTGAAAACTTTTTGCATTAGAAATATCAATACATGATTCTTTTGGATAATCTATATTTGAAGAAATCCTCAACATTTCTACATTTTCCATATGCTCTCTATTTACAACTTTTGAAATATTCTCATCTCTGGGAATATTACAAAGTGTAGAATGTGCATTGTTTATCTTCGTTGTGATCACTTTTAAAGATACCATTGTAGAGTTTTCAAGTGTATTAGCGTCCTGGTTCCCTACAGAAGCATGGCCATTGATTTTCTTATATTGAGATGACCTAGAAGACTAGGAATAGGCACATGTTGGTTTCTTCTTTTGGTTGCTCAATCATTTCATTTATAACAACAAGAGTTATATCACTGTCTATATAAAAATAGAAATGAATATTCCTTGTGAGGCCTAGAGGAAGAGACAAAAACATGTCATTTGGGAACCATCTAGGAAAAAATAAACTATGATACTACTATAATGGCCAAATAATTTAAACTATGAACCAAAAATATCTACCCACGAATGAATAACTTTTATCACAAGTTGGAATTTATTACCTTCTTGTATGCAATGTGGAAATGTACAAATATATTATTGTTATATTTTATCTTCCCTTTTAGTTTGAATTATTTACCATTCATCAAGCTTCACACTACCAATATAGCTAAGGGCAGACTAGAACCAATTTTCTTTGTTTCAGGACAAGGAGAAATTTGGTTCGCTCCATTAGTATTCGTAGATGAATATTCAGAGGGAGGATGTGAAATAACATTTAAATCATTAGAAATTGATGACATCTCATATTTCCACTAGTGCCCCCCTCTTCCAAAGTAGTAAATTGTTCCTTCTTGTCTCCTAGTTTGGGCATGACAAATGTTGAGGGTTGGGTGCAATTCGTAAACCCTTTATTCCCATCACATTGAATGAAAAGGATTTAACAAAATATCCTTTGCAAGAAACCGATCGGGTGATGCAACCAAGAAGTTTTCAATGAATTCCCTTATTTGTGTATATTTTATTTTATTCAAGGAAACATGCTTTATACCCTGAGGAAGGAAGAAAAATTATCATATTGAATAGACAAAGGAGCTGCTAGGTACACATTGGTCAAATACTTTATAAGGAAATGACCTTTTTCTAAGTGATCAGATGCATTTTCTTGAATGGTTCTTAAATATTCCTTTAGAATTCCCTTGTATTGTTAATGAACCCATGAGGGAACTTCGAAAGGATTACAAATATGGCTTTCTACAAAACACATAATTTTGAACTATCTCTTCGCACTGAAATGTGAATCTTTCAAATCACCGCAGGGATCATTTGTCTTAACAATACATCTGTGTCATGTATAATGTTTACTATAAAAGTGGAAGGCTTTGTGTGCAAACTTTTTGCACTAGAAATATCAATACATGATTCTTTTGGATAATCTATATCTGAAGAAAGCCTCAATAGTTCTACATTTTCTATATTCTCTCTATTTATAGATTTTGAAAGCTCATCATCCCTAGGAATATTATAGAGTGTAGAAAGTGCATTGTTCATCTTCATAGTGACCTCCTTGAAAGATACCCTTGTATAATTTTCAAGTGTTTTGGCATTCAGGTTCCCTACAGAGCCATGACCATTAATTTGTTTATGCTGATACGATATAGAAGACTAGGAACAGGTAGATGCTGGTTGCTTTTCCTTATTCCAAATATTTTTTTTATTTCATCTATAAATTGTTTCCACCTTTTCTAAACTTATTGTAGTTTATTATCATAATGGCACTCAATCAACTTGATTTATCCACTAAGAAGATTGATACACCCTTCATAAGGACTTTTGAGGAATGTGATATGACTTCGAAAGGAAAAGACTATCTTTCTAGTAGTCCAAATTTTCCTTTTTTGTTTAAGTGGGAATGGTCAACATCAAAAATATCTTGATTAAATATAACCATTTCATGTTCCCCTAGATTTTCAATTTTGTCAGATGTTGGGCAAGTATTAGTTCTATTGTCATCACTCAAGCCCAAACATTGATGGCTATCCAATGCAATATTTTCAATATCTGAAAATCCCGATACCGTAATAGCATCCTCTAAATTCAATGAATCTTGAGAAGATAAGTCTTCTCTTGTATAAGATATAGGTGCAATAAAACTTGAAGGGGAGTACTCTGAACCACTGTGGTTATAAATGAATTCTTCAAATCTCCCATGTATGTTACCTTCACATTTGACAAGTGCAAAAAATTCAACTGAGGAATATTATGCAGCGACAATTTGTTTAGCTAAAGAGGATTCATCATCTATTTTTCTAGCCTCGATAGTGAGAGTTGTAGAAACTTAATCTGACAATTTTTTCATTTTGTACTAATTAGCCTCTTGCAAGCCATTCTCATTGGGAACATTTTTAGTTGGATATTCATTTACAATAATGGTTTCATAAATAAGATCCCTAGGCATCCATTGAGGTAGTGGTTCCACAATGAACATATCAATCAATTAAACTATTTTTGTTGCATCTTCATTAGGAAAATCAAGTTGTTCAATCATTTCATTTGCAACACGAAGAGTTGTATCACTATCTATATAAAAGTGGAAATGAATATTACATAAACGGCCTAGAGTAATAGAAAAAAAATATCTCATTTGTGAATCATCTAGGAAAAAATAAACTGTGATACTACTAAAATGCCCAAATAATTTAAACTATGAACTAGAAAAGATATACCCATGAATGAATACATTTTGTTACAAGTTGAAATTTATTATCTTCTTGTTCTGCAATGCGGAAATGTGAAGATATATTACTGTTATCATTTATCTTCCCTTTTAATTTGAATTCTTTACCTTTCATTGAGCTTTGCACTTCCAGGCTAGCCAAGGGAAGACAAGAACCAATTTTCTCTATTTTAGAACTAGGAGGAATATGGTTCTCCCCATTAGTATCCATATATGAATATTCAAAGGGAGGATTTGAACAAAAAATTCATAATTACAATTGAGGATATCTCATCATTGTCACTGGTGCCCTCCTCTTCCAAAGTTGTAAAATATTATTTCTTGTTGATTCGAATTGGATCCTAGAATACTCTCTGAGTTTTCATGAACTCTTTAAAAATCATGCCAAAGTTTCAAAGTCTTATAAAGGTCAAAGCTATCAGAGATATCCTTGTGACAATCGTAATTTGTGATCAGCGTGGAGCAACAAGGACCATTGGTCAAGCACACAGACCGTCGGCCCATGGTAACGCGTGCTAGCACAAATTGGAAAAACCAGAGGTCAATTCAAGAAACAGGGGTAGTTTATGATAATCTCATATCATTGGGAAAACCCCTCAAAGAAGGAAAAGCCCCAAGCTCTGGGTCCCGAAAATTAATAAAATTCAATCGATATCGCACTGATTCCATCAGAAGCGGGGTCCCACAAAAACTGGCAAAATATTGGAAGGGCTTCGAGCAGTAAGCAGTTTCAATCGAGTCCTGCCCGATGCCACACAATGGGTGCCACGCGTCTGGTGGAAGAGAGAGAAAACTTCTCACGTCAGACGGGTAAATGTCATGTTACTTACCCGCCCAATATGGACGATGACCATAGGATCTGGAGGCTCCAGATCAACGATAGAGACACATTTCGATGGATGACTAGATTTGATGAGGTAAACATGAAGAGTTGTATAAGATTTGAAGTCCAACATGGATGATGCGTTGGTAGAAGATCATGTTTCATGGGAATTCTTGGAGTTAACGGTAAAACAATCATTGCAAAGATGTCCAAGAGAACTAACACTCAGTTCGTTTCGAAATAGTTGGCCACCTCCCTGTGAAGCGTTATATAGTGATGATTACGTAGAAAAGGGGGATTCAAATGGATAGAGGCAGGGAAACTGGAAAGTCGGGAAGCAGAAGTGAACAGTCAGAGAACAGATTGGCTTTAAAGCCATGAAGCTGACAAGGGAGAAGCAAGTGAGTTAGACGCAGAAAGCTAAGAGTAGAGAGAAGAAGCCAAGCTGACCTGCAGAAGCAAAGGCAGCATCGAGCTAGACAGAGCCAGAGAGAGTTAGAGAGTCTTTGTACTCTACAGAAGGCTTGAGAGGTTCAAGCAAACTCCTTTGCATATGCCTATCATGTATGAGTCTCAGATTGGGGTCATACTACTATGACCAATAGAGGTCGAGTTTCAGTAAGGATAGTCTGTGTACTCTAGAGACTTGGGGGATCCAAGTACAGTTTTGATGATTTATATCTGCTGAGTCAGACTCAAATTGAGCTCACTATTGTAAAAAATCTTATTTGAAAACATAATAGAGAGGCCACCACTGAAGGTTGGACCAGGAGACGTAGCCCAGGAGTATTGGGTGAACTCCTTATTAAATTTGTTGTGTTTACATGTTTGCCTGTTATGTTTTTTATAACTGCTTCAGTGCCTGTGTATTTCATAATCTTATTGATCTGTTGCATAAAATAACATAGGCATATCCATGCACAAGTCTATAATACCTTAATTGTTTGTCTTGGATCAATTCTAGATCAAGTAGTATCAGAGCTCTAAGTTACTAAGGTTAGACAAGCTTGTGCTAGATTTTGTTGTTGAATGTTAACTAGGACAAAGCTTAAATTAGGTGAAGGAGAATTGGTTGAAGCTAACCCAGAAATTGGAAGAGTCTATCCTAAGAGGAAAATGGAAGAAGAAAGTCCTTTGGAATCAGACTCCCAGTTCATGGATAGTTTCATGACCATGAGAGCCATGGTAGAGGAAATGTATAGAGAATTTAAGAAAGGTAGAGATGAAGATTCATCAAAATCCAAACAAGATAAAGGAGCAGAAGAATCTCTCCTCCATGACCATTCTAAAGGCAAAGGGAAATAAGAAAAGCTTCCCACACCTCCTAATATCCCTGAAAATAAAAAGAAAACATCTTTGATTAAATTAGATGTTAAATTTGATTTGTCGATATGCGATGGAGAGTTAAATGCATAGAAGCTAGATAATTGGATTAGACTGATTGATGTATATTATAGGGTGTAGAGCATTGATTCAGACAAGAGTAAGATTCAAATGGCCAGCCTATGCCTTGGAGGCACTGCCTTGGTATGGTAGGAAGACAGGACACAAGCTGACATGAAGAAGCATGGTAAAATTCTTTCTGTCTAGAGTGAATTTGTTTTTACAATTAAAAAACAATTCTATCCACTAGCTTATATGCAACAAGCCATGATGAGTTGGAAAACTCTTCGACAATTAAAAGGGCAAAGTGTACAAGGCTACACCCAAGAATTTAGAAAAAGAGCTTTGATTATAGGAATTTCTTTAGACTCACCTGAAACTTTGTTGAAGTATATAGGTGGTCTACACATCTATTTAAAGCACACTATTCTCATGTTTAATCCCACTAGCATAGATGAGATATCTATTCAGGCTACACATCTAGAGGTTATAGGAAAGAATGTGAACCCAGAAGTTGGGGGATCATCAAAACCCACTGCAAGCAAGAATAAGGAAAAGAGAAAAAAGAAATGGAAAGATAGGAAGACAAATACTGTACAAAATACCAAATCTCCATGCACTCATTGTAAGAAGGATGGGTATGATGATGAACACTGCTGGATTCTGCATCCAGAGCTGAGACCCAATAAGTACAATGGAAAAAAGAAGAAGACTATTGCAGCTATTCAAAAAGATTTGGGTTCAGACTTAGGGGATGAAACAACAATTATAACCATAGTTATAAAAAGTAAAACTTCTGAAGCATCTACTAGTAATTCTGCACAATCTATTGATAATGAAGAAAATCAGAGGAAAAGACATGAGCTTTTTCATATTAGAGTTATTTACAAGCATCGAAAGATTGATACTTTGTTTAATAGTGGCTCACAAGTAAATTTAATTTCCGAAGCAATTGTAAAGGAGTTGGGATTACTAACCACACCTCACAAGAAGCCATATCCATTTGGTTGGTTATGTGATAAAAGCAAAACTACAAATGACTAGACAATGTAAACTTAGGTTTTCTTTTGGGTCAACATTTGTAGATGAGGTTGAGTTAGATATTGTTCCCTTGGATATATCTGGAATTGTTTTAGGAAGTCCTTACTTGTATGATAGAAAACATATTTTCTATAGAGATGAAAACAAGTATCAACTCGTTAAATATGGAATTGAATATATTGTAAGATCTCATAAACTCAAGAATAATTATACTCTCATAAACTTAGGGCAGATGAAAAGAATTGTAAATTCATGCAAACAATTTTTATTAATGGCTGTAAAGGAAAAGAAACCTGATAAAACCAATGTATTTGAGGGGTGAAATTCTAAATAGCAAGCTGATTTAGAAATGATATACTATTTCAAGAACCTAAAGGTCTGCCACCCAAAAAGGAAATAGTACATGATATTAATTTGTAGCAAGATGCTCCATTGCCTAACATCAGAATGTACAAGTTTTCCACTTTAGATAATACAGAAATCAAGAAGCAGGCATAGGAGCTGCTCGAGAAAGGGTTCATAAGACCTAGCACATCACCATGTGGGTCTTTAATTGTCTTGGTTAGAAAGAAAGATGGCTCATGGAGAATGTGCATTGATTACCGAGCACTGAATAAGATAACGATAAAAAATCGTTATCCCCTTCCTCACATAGAAGATCTATTAGATCAGTTGAAAGAAGTTGTTTATTTTTCCAAGTTGGACTTGCATAGTGGTTATCGTTAGGTCAGAGTTGCAGAGCAAGATGCATGGAATACTGCTTTCAAAATAAAGCAGGGATTGTATGAGTGGTTAGTTATGCCTTTTGGCTTAACTAATGCTCCTGCTACTTTCATGACAGTAATGAATGATGTACTCATGCCTTTTGTTGATGATTTTTTCATTGTATATTTAGATGACATTCTTATATTTAAAACATGGGAAGAACATTTGTAGCAAGTAAAGCATACTCTAGGATGTTTTGAAAAGATAGAATCTTTATGTCAAGTTCTCAAAATGTGAATTTAGAAAAACATCTTTAATTATTTCGGTCATATTGTAGGGGGTGGTGAATTGAAGATAGATCCTGCTAAGGTTGCAGTCATTGTAAACTGGCCTAAACCCAAATCTGCTACAGAAGTTAGAAGCTTCCTAGGAGTAGCACAGTATTGGAGAAAGTTTATTTCTAACTTTTCCTTGATTTTAGCTCCCCTACATGATTTAACAGGATTGAACAAGGTGTTTCAGTGGGGAGGCAAACAACAAAAAGCCTTCAACACCTTAAAAGAAAAGATTAGTACAACACCGGTACTAGAACTGCCTGATCATCAAAGACCATTTGAGATTGAAACGGATGCCAGTGACTATGCCATGGGAGCGGTGTTGATGCAGCATGGTAAACCCATATGTTATCATTATGAGACATTTAATTCTGCAGTAGTTAATTATCCCACATATGATAAAGAATTGTATGCATTAGTACAGAGTGTGTAAAAGTGGAAACATTATTTAATGGGCAAAGAGACAGTTATACATACTGATCATAAACCACTTCAACATTTTCACTCACAAACTAAGTTGAAGCAATCAAGACACTATAGGTGGATGTGTTTTCTACAACAGTTTCATCTTTTCATCAGATATAAAAAGGGCATACACAATAAAGTTGCAGATATGTTATCCAGACCAATCATAAATGCATCTACTATAATTGAGCATAATTCAGTATTGCATGAAAGCTACATTGAACAATATGCTCAAGATATATATCTCAAAGATGTCTATGCAACTTCAAGTCATGGCAAACAAGTAGAAGAATTGGATTATCATGTTAAGGACCAACTCTTGTATCATTTTGTAAAGTTGTGCATTCCACAAAATGAAAGAGTAAAGATAATTCGAGATAAACAAAAATGGATCAACCTCCCAACAACTCAGTTCATCGAGTCAAGGTATCCAAACCCTCGACCTCATGTAGACTATAAATCCATGGAGGGAAAAGTAGGAAGGTTCTATTGGAAGAAGAATGTGACATGCTAGCTAACACAGGTTGATTTGTTCTCATGACATATATTGAGGGCATAATCAAATTGCTTCATGGTTGGATCACTTCCCCATCTCTAAATATTTTTAGGAATGATACATTTTTGTGTAGTCTTCCATCTTGCCTTGTTTAGCATCCAAAAACTAGATGGTTTTCATGGAGGTTGATATTAGAGCTAGTCCCAAGAACAAACAATTTTGTTTCGAGAGCTTGTGACTTAAAGATAACTCATTCTTGGATAAAATCCATCAATGGTCACTGAAAGAATCCCCCCCCGCCCCCCATGTTCCAATTACAACAAAAATTAAAAATTTTGATGGCCAAAATAAAAAATGGAACTAGGATGAATTTGCGAACATTCATCAAGTCAAATGGGAGCTCGAATATTGCATGGGGAAAATACAGTAGAAAAGTATACTAGAAGGTTGCATGAAGGAAGTGGTTAAAACTTAAGGTAAATGCCATATTCAAGAAAAAATCTTTTGAGGAAAAAATCATGTATCAAACGACTTAAAGATGACAAAAAAAACATTGTCTTCTTTCATAAATCCATGATCAAGCATTGTCATCATGAAAATAGAATTTTCTCTCTCTAGAATAAAGTGGGTGAAAATCTCACAAATCATTAGGAAGTGGAGAAGGAATTTCTTAACTTCTATCATTATCTACTCAATGAGCCCCAAGACCAGAAATATACAACCACTAGGTGAATTACAAGTTCCATCGCACATATGGTTCAAGTGGAGCACAACATAGCATTAACAAGACTAATATCCTTGGAAGAAGTAGAGGAATTAGTCATGAGCATGTCAAAATAAAATCCCATATATCAGATGACTTTACAATGGACTATTGTCAAGCGTATTATCCCTTTCTCAAGCACTAAATTCATGATCTCGTGAGGATTCAAGGGAAACTGCTTCAATGCTTCTAGCTCTCAATACCACTTTTCTTGCTTTCATCCAAAAGTCTAAAAAGGTCAATGAACCCTGGGGATTTAGGCCAATGGAATTGTGCAACATTATATACAAAATAATAAAAAATATAAGTGAAAATCACCTAAAGCCCATCGTCCCAGGTTTAATTTTCCTAGAACATATAGGATGTGGAAGTAAGGAAAACTTTGGATGCCATTGTGGTAGCACTTGAAGTCATTCAATCTCCGAGAAAAACCTAATAAAATCAAACTCTATCTATCAATATATTTTGACAAGTTGAGTTGGTCATATCTTTGTCAAGTTATTCAAGCCTTCAATTTCTCTTCTGATTGTTTTGAAAATGGTTGGGATCTTTAGTAATTTCCACCTTTCTTTTCATTCTTATTAATGGCTCCCCCACTTATACTTTTGCCTCCTCTTGGGGTATTCAATAAGGGGACTCACTCTCCCCTTAAATTTTCATCTTGGTTTCTAAAGGACTAGGCCACATTATCACTCAATCCAACAGTCAAGGTTCACTCAAATGTCTTTGTAACACCTCTTGTTAAAATTGTAAATGTTTTTCTTTTACTGAAAATAACTTGGTAAAATTGCGAGCTAGGTAAAGGCATAAAATGGATCATTAATATTATTTTATTTATTCTTGCTCTGGCCAGCCATACAATTATGGGAAAAGGTGCTAGAAGAGAAAGTTTCATTCACTAGAATGGTTGGAAGATAATTATTTAGTTATTCCTCTCCCAAGTGATAAATAATCGTAGTTGGGATAAGGGAGCTAAGAGGGAGAAAGGATAACCTGAAGAAAGCTTGAGGATGAGAGACTATACGACTAAAATATCTAGTAAGATGCTACAAGGAGAGGTAGGACGCTTCCTAGGCACAAATTTCTTGAGCTGGTTGGCCAGTCAAACACTATTTAAAGATTAATTTCTTAGACTAAAGACTCTAGACTGTAGCTGGTTGAGAACGGGTCGTCTGTGGTGAACTTGTGAATTTCTTGATTTGAAACTTTTCTGAGAAGAAACTGGCTCAGGGGGAGTCTTGGTGTGCAGAAAGAGAACTGATTGGTTGGGTATAGCACTCCCTTTCCTGGTGATTTATGGTTGGTCAGGAAGTTAAGAAAAGATAAGTATTGACCTGTTACCTATGATTATTGTTTCATGTATGAAAGGGACTAAACCTAGCTGTGTTGAAATGTATTTATGTATTTTTAATGAATCTTTTTGCGTGGATGTAGGCTACAATCTATTTTTATGATTCAAGCTAGTGAAATAGACTATTTTTGGGCTAGAATAGTTATATAGTAGCCACGAAGTTGAAGGCTAAATGTCATTGGAAATTAGTTGTAAATTGTATCAGTAATGAAAGTGTTGGTACAAAACTCTGGAAGTTATTAGTGGTAGCATGAGACAATTTAAATGTGAAACAATATGATCTAGGATTAGTTCTGGTTAACAAGCAGAAGCTGCCATCCAGAACCATCTGTCTTCTATATAATTAACACAATACATTACCACATATTGGATAGGCCTTGGTAGACTCAAGTCCTGCCTAACACTGGAACTATTCTCACACTAAATAATAATAATTGTAAGGAATAAAAAAAGAATCTGGAAAAGAACGGAAAAACAATAAGCAATTAAGATCAACTATGAATGTTGTGCAAAACAAAAGATGGTCAGGAGCTAGATGAATATGGTTGTGCAAGGTGATAAATGTACATTTGAAGGAAATTAAACCATGCTTGGAACTATACACTTTAGTATTTACTCACCAAAAAAGTGAATAGAGCCATTGGTTTATTATAACAAAAAAAAAAAAAATGTTTTCAGATTACAAAACTTGTAGGAAACATAAGCTCAAGAAAGTACCGAGCACAAAAATTATTCTGTTTAACATATATAATGCATATTGTTCCATTGTGGAAAATAAATAATCACTGAGTGGGTTAGTTCTCAGGCCGACTATTCTCAACAATGCAGAAATAGTCCCTCTAATAGTAAACCCCAGTATCAATCGCTTTGTGCCTAGTTGCAAATACAAAGCCCAAATCAACATAATTATGTGAACTCAATAGTAAGTGAAAACCATAAAAACTATTACATAACTTCATGAATAAAACCATATTATAGGGGTAGATGCTACCATCAATTATTATAAATAGACGTGCAAGGGAAATAAGATGTACATGGAAAGCATGTTGTAACTATAGATGGAAGAGAGAGAGTTACATTATTAAATATTAAAACCAGTACAAATCTACGAAAGACTATTCATTCATAAAATTATTTTATTTCAATATTCTAGATGAGAAAATACATGAGAGCTAAGGTATCCTCCAAAAAAATTGTTAACTGTTAGAATTAAAACTATTGCGGACTCGCTAGCTTAGAAGAACGAGGTCTCGCCTTGTAAATTACAATTATCATAATGCAAACTCTAACTAGGTGGAAATATTTCAAGAGCTAAATAGCCATATGGTTACATTAACTCCTTAAGGGTCTGGGTCAAATGACCAGTTTAAAAGATATAACCCACTTCAGGGTGTTCTTGAATATGAGACTTGTAACAAGTTAAGCAAAGTTTGTCAAGAACCTAGAGGAGAAGAAGCCCCAAGTTGATTGAAGAATTGAAGGCCCAACTCCAAAGTAAATGAATAAGGGTCTCCACGATGAGCTAACCTATCGAAGAACCCTGAAGTTTGGTTAGCAAGGGGATAAGAATCAATAAGGGACTCTATTTCATGGAAAGAGAAGTAGAATAGCTATTAATACCTGATTATTTGCTATTCTCAAGTCTTCTATTTACACCTGGGAAAACAGATAGGGTTGGAACTCTAGTAAGCATAAGTAAGTGAAATGTAAACTTATAGTGTGGCAGTAAAAGGATGGGAAACAATTAGACCATCTCTTCCTTGATAAGCATTAAAAGAATTAAAAAGTTTCGATAAGCAACCAACAAAGTTGCTGCAGTGGAAAAACCCCATCTTTGCTTTTACAGGTCAAAGCAAGTTAGAAACAATCTTCAATGTCCAATACCATAACTAACATAGGTTGAAATGTAGTAATTCATTACCTTGGTATACAAAATTTAGTGGCCTAGGCTCAAACCACCAGAGCTGAACTCTACCAAGCAGTCAATCGCAAGAATGAGGTGCCAGAGCGAAAAGGGAAGGGACAATTACACCCATAAATTCCCCAAAAATTTTGAACCATCAGATCATTAAACCCTATTGATTGAGGGTCAGAATTGTACTTTCCGCATTGCAATATATTAATACCACATTGCTTAGAATCTCCCAAAAGTAATGTACATGGAAGTAGATTATTCCAATGTTAATGAACATAAATTGATTGATGAAACCTAAACCTCTTGTACAAACTTCAAGACTTTCAGGACATAGAAAATTAATATGATAATACTTTACAAGAAGAATTGTAACCTACGAGCCTAATCTCTGAAATATTAAAAGGAAATACCTTACACAATACTTCATCGAGGAACATGCTAAAGAACCTTATTGAAGTATTACACGAATCATGAATATGGTAAAAGAAAATTGTATTTGGATCTAGATCCTACTAAAAGGACTTGATAGTGTTGCTAATTCTCTTGGGGAACTGATAATGTTATTAAGGGTAGTTTAATTCCCTATCTATTGGAGGAACTTGAAATCATAATTTGCAAAGATGCTCAAAACATTGTAAAATTTAGTAATGTGAGAACCTTTATATGTATATACATATTTGTTGAAACTTCAAAGCTAGGAATATGACAAAGTATATGTCTTGTGTACAATGAAATATAATTTTTATGGTAGGAGGTTACAACATGAAAGAAATAATAATTTTGGAACATTATCATGACGCTCTATCCCAAAGTCAATACACCAAGTTACTAATATAAACAAGTTGAAATATATAAAACGTGAAATTATAATGACATGTTTATGTATATACATGCTGAAATACAATGAAGTAACGCAAGAAAATGAAAAAGTTAAAAAAGAAAATTGGGGCATGTAACAAGTGGTATAAGAGCTAGAAGGTTCAACTCTGTGGCCTAATGAACGGTAAATAACAGTAAATTGTGTCATGTTTTACAATAATTAGGAATTGGAATGTGGTAACTCCACCTAAAGAACTTAGTTCTACACTCTTACATAAATTGAATCTTGAAAATATTGGTGCAGTTAAGTGAAGAACCTCAACCCATATCCACTATGTTGTTTAAAAAAAAATCAGAATGGGGTGTAGAAAGTACTAATCAAGCGTTGGAAATGAGCAATAAAATAGATAAATTTCTAAGTAAATTAAAGTAAATTTGTTATATGAGTAATTTATCAAATACTAATTGATTTGTTGCTGAGGCCATCCTTACTTGTGAGAATTGGAATGGCGGCCATGGTTGGATTACTTAAGTAGTCACACATATTAATTAGAAAATCATAACGTGATAATGAATCATGAGAAGTTGTGATTTATAATGATAGGGAAGTGTGTGGGTAGACAAATTAGAGGATATATGCATGTGGATAATGGAAGTAAAGTATTAAGTCACATATTGTCACATGATTATAAAAGTCTTACATGGGTAGGTTAAAAAGAATATTGTGTGTTGCATATGAAATCTCACTAGAAGGTTTGGGGTTATATGCATGCTAATTAACTGTTTGCTAATTGTGATCCCTTTTGTTAATAATATATATAATTATGTTTAGACACATAAAATATATGGTCAATAACCATAAGAATGTCTTAAATTAACATCTCTAGTATGAAGTGTTGAAGAAGAGATAGGTACAAATGAATCAAAGATATTATTGGCAAGAAATACTCTTAATCAAAAAGTAATTATTTGGTTGGGATACTTACCTCCTCACACCTAGATGTTGACTAAGAAGCTAGATGAAAGGCTAAATTCAAAGAAATATTAGGAAGTAAAACTAATTCTAAATCCCCACAGAAGATTCAATCTACCTATGTATGGAAAACAATATAAAAAGGAAATATTTTATGATAAGGGCTTCAGATCAAACCATAAATGAAAGGGGAATACATAGAACAAAGTATATATAGATCAGGAAAAGTTCAACGAAATATTTGAGGGATTGATATACCAAATGAAGCCTCTTCAACCTACTTAATGGCATCAAAGAATAACTAAAAATATAAGATACATATGATTACCAAAACATGTATGAAAATGAGTTAATCAGAGTTGTTTGGGTGATTAGTGGAAAATATGAGAATCCCTTCCATCTATTTGAGCATTAGAAAATGATATGGCATACATCAATAATGGTGACAATAAAAGAAAAAATTTAAATGTTAATAGTATAATTCAAGAATAACTAATACTAGTATGGTATTAACTGGCCGATAAATGACTTCATGATTGACGAGAATAAACAAATAAGAGAATTGATGAGCTTATTTACTGGATAAGTCTCTTCATAAACATAGAAAAGCCATGGAAAGACAGGTTACAAAATTAGAGTAACTGGCACCAATCCTAGCATGAAGGATTGCAGAAATCAAGTATTTGGGAATTTTAAAAGAATTACCACATAAAATATTTGTTTAGAAAAAATAAAAATCAACAAAATAGAAATTGTGGAAAGTCATTGTAGTAATTTGAGATGGAAGGGATACTAGTCTTGTAAATATTGAAATGAGTGGCATATATGAGACTCGTAATTCAAAGTAACATGATAATAATATCCAGTTTGTTATAAGATATTAAGTAAGCATATAAGCATATCAAAACAATGTTACTGATACCTGAAAGGATACCAACTTTACATCAAATTTAGTAATTGTATAGAGAATATAGAATTAGTTGAGTTCTTATACCTGATGGATGTAAGGAGGATCACTTACGATGATAATATGATAGATGGGAAAAGGACAACTGGAATATATATATATATTTATTATAGTTTAATATATATATATAATAATATATATTATATATATAATATATATATATATCCTTTCCTAACATGACCTAAAGGATTGATAATGGGTATAGGAGGATGTGATCAGGAAGCAAATCAATAAGTGGAGCAAAGTAATCAGAGAAATTTGTGGCATGTCATAAAATAAAATAAATCTCCTAAGAAATGTTGGTAATATTTGGTGGTGTAATTTGTTCGTTAGCTTTTGTTGATTTGAAGCATGATTGTGCCTTCGAGTTCTTCTAATATTACAAGTTTGTGTCTCTAACCTCAATGATCTATTGAATAAAGA
This sequence comes from Pinus taeda, assembly GCA_000404065.3. Taxonomy (NCBI): domain Eukaryota; kingdom Viridiplantae; phylum Streptophyta; class Pinopsida; order Pinales; family Pinaceae; genus Pinus; species Pinus taeda. The sequence continues at coordinate 22,964 of APFE031482782.1, forward strand.
CTAAAAGTAAAATGATACAATAAATAAAACCAACTGAATTATGGAGCTGCAAATTTTGCATGAAATTACCACTGGATAAGTGACGTAGGCATAATGGGGTCCACTTGCACAAAGGACAATATAATAATTACCATGAAAGTGGTAAGTTGAGGTAATTCCTAGAGCCTGGTAATATTTGATTGTGACATATTTGACATCATAAAAGTATGATGATGCTAAAGAAATAGACGATCGATTGCAGGCCATCATGGGAATAAAGCAATAAGCCCTTCCTTGTTATGATGATAAGAAAGGATACTATATGAGAGGATAATAGGATAACCAATTACTCTAAGGTTGGAGTAGAGTTATTGTCTATTAATATTCCATTGAACCTTACACATTAATATTATCGTCAAAGGAATTGAATGTGATCCGATTTATAAGAACACAACCATATTATAGTAACATGGTGAGTATGGGACAATCAATATGCATTAGAGCATAAAATAGAGAAATCTCGTGACATTATATGGAAGCAAATAGCATAATTCTTACATTAATAACCTATAATTTAATATGACAAGGGGCCAAAGTTATATATATATATATACCCTTGGGTGACACTAAAGAAAAATATAAAAGTAACCCAAGGTCGGCATAACTAAATTTATTTGAACATATAATTGCCTTGACTATGAACAATAAATTACCTTAAACTATATTCATGTCTGACTAATACATATGTAGCATTTGAATTGAGATAAAGTACAATAATTCTCTTTAGTACAAAATGCACTAGTCGTAATTTCTCATAAAAGAATAATAGATGGTTGAACATGTTATTATTGTTAACCAAATTGTGAAAATGAAATGGATACCTCTGTGGTTGGAAGCTTATAGTGGAACCCCATGGTGGGTTCTTTACCAATTGGCATACCTATTGGGTAAGTAAAATAATTTACAGTAATAATTTTATAATGATATTGCTAACTCTTAAAGGGTGTAGGTTACGTTGTGATGAATGTTGGTGATCTTTGCTTGGCATATAAATAAAAACTGGTAGTGGTTGTTATGAGGATTGAAATTATATATATATTTTTATATATTGACAAATAGAAGTTAATGACCATAGTGATTATGGATGTAGATATAATAGGGTGGGTAATCTTAGTTGAACCTTGACACATTCTTCGTTACCCAGGTTGAGTATAGTGAAACTATTTCAACCAGGAGAGGCTACCTAGGAAAACTGAGGATTATAAACTTGAAGTGTATTCTAGATTATTTGAGGACTAAGAAACACCGAGGATGGTGTTTTGCTTGAAGGGGATTCAAGATTATTTAAGGACTAAGAAACACTGAGGATGGTGTTTCGCTCGAGGGGGATTCTAGATTATTTAAGGACTAAGAAACACCAAGGATGGTCTTTCACTCGAGGGGGAGAAGATGTAACATCCCTCGATAAAATTGTAAATGTTTTTGTTTTACTGCAAATAACTTGGTAAAACTGTGGGCCAAGTAAAGGCATAAAATGGATCATAAATATTATTTTATTTATTCTTGCTCTGGGCAACCATCAAATTATGGGACAAAGTTATAAAAGAGAAAGTTGCATTCACCAAAACAGTTGGAAGACAGTTACTCAGTTATTCCTCTCCCAAGAGATAAATAATATCAGTTGGGACAAGGGAACCAAGAGGGAGGAAGGATAACCTGAGAAAACCTTGAGGAGGAGAAGATTAGGAGTAAATTTTTTATTAATAGAAAATTCTTATTATGATAAAAAAAAAGTTTTTAAAATTATATAATTTTTTTAAGTTATTTTATTATTTTACTTTCTAATTTTAATAAATTATTTATTCTTATTTTATTTAAATTTAAATTGTTTATTGTTTTCTTATTTTTTATTTTTGTATTATTTTTCAATTTTATGATAGGTTTTTTTTTTGTTTTATTAAAAATGTGAAGTAACTTTATATATATATATATAATAACAATGCTTTTTTTTGCTTTTTTTAAAATGGGTTTTCATATATATATAAAATAAGTAAACAAAAATTATGTCATGCTATTTTTAAATTTATAGTGGAATTTATGTTTTTATATTTTCTATGATATAAATGGTCAAATTTATAGGGTAAAATAAAATAAAATAACAATTAGTTAAATTTGAATAAAACTAAAGAAACAAGCATTTAGATTAAAAAAAAGAAAAAGAAGAAGAAGGTCGACAAACTTTAAGAATTGATTTTTAAGAATTTATAATATTTGGTATTTTAAATTTTAAATAGTGTGATGTTGTATCACTCACTTTGGCATTTCAGTGTGTTTTTTCATGTACATGATATTGGTTTTTAAAGTCATGAATGAAAAATGTTTGAATTTTGATCAAAATAAACGAAAAAAAAGTTGCTGGTGCATTAAGACCTTTGCATTTCATTGCAATTTTTTTAGGTTTGTCATAGTCATGATATTTGGTTTTTAATGCCATTGTTGAATTTTAACTAGGAAATGAAAAAAATGGTGATTTTGCATTACCGCTTTTCAAAATCAACATGAAGATCATGATTTGCAACTTTTTTAGGTTTGTCATAATCATGATATTTGGTTTTTTATGCCATCATTGAAGTTTAACTGGGAAATGAAGAAAATGGTGATGTTGCATTACCACTTTTCAAAATCAACATGAAAATCATGATTTGCAACCCTAGAAAAAGAGAACTTGGTAAAGTTTTTTTAAGTTGTAATATTGTTTGTCCTATTGCATAGGACATAATTATTTTTGGCCCAACTGCAACAGGTTCACTCCAATTAGGTATAAGGTTGTCCTCATCATTACTTCTATGTTTCCAGTTTCCCATTAGATTTGGTTTTTATTGCTTGGAGTTAGACAATTTCAGGCTAGTCAGTATTTTTTTTAGAGCTCATCCCCACTTCATGTATCTCCCTTTTGCTCATGCTTTCTTTTTCGCTCACCCCATATTCACTTGGTTTATTTTGCACTCTCACCTCATATTCTCTTGGTTTCACCTCTCTCTACTGCTCCTTCCACCTTATTCTCTAGTTCTTACCTTTGCAATTTTCCTACTTTGTCTCCTACATAGGGAGAGAACCTATTCCAAAAGAGGAGGTGAGGGATGTGGTCCTCCATTGAATTCACAACCACGGTATGAAGATTGAGCCTTAACACACCATTTTTTGTGAAAATACTCCTTTGGTTGTTCAACATGAAATATTAAACATTAAACCAGAATGGTTGACAAGCGCACTAGAATCTTTGAGTCATGTGGATTACTGGGTATTCAATTTAAGAACACCAAGATCTAGTCCTAGTCAGTGTCTCGACATGATGGATTTATACAACCATATAGAAAACTTTTGTCAAAGTCTTATTTGACCGTAATGAGAACAGGGATGAGTTCCTCCATTGCGTGGAGGAGCTCCCCTGCTTTACCAAATCATGGATGGACGATTCTAGTGATTGGAAACAACATGATAAAGATCTGCCACATCCTAACCATAATTACCAAATACCCAAATCGGGAAAAAAAAAACGAAAATTCGTGGATTCGATACGAATACTGTATTATTCGTCCAAGTTTGATTCAGTTTTCAAGCTTAACTGATAAAGATGAGGTAGTTTACCCAGACAGACGGATTGTTCATTCTATAAGAGAGGATGTGAATTGCAACAGGTCTATGGCGTCTATGCATAATGAAAAATCATTTATTTCAGGTTTAATTGATAAAGATGAAGTAGTTTACCCACACAAACGGATTCTTGATTCAATAAGAGAGGATGTGAACTGCAACAGTTTGGCGTCCACGCATAAGGAAAAATCACAGTGAAATGGGAAAGTTTACCCGTTTCCAGTTTCTAGTTTCATTTTAGCTTTCAACCACCTAAAAAGCCCAGAAAAGAAGAAAAGGGAAGAATCAGTTACAGTGTGAAGAATTTGTGAGCTAATTATTTAGCTATGGCCTTTCCATGTTTTTGATCTTTCAAGGAGGGTTTTTGATCATCAAAGAACATTTTTCGAAAAGATTGAATTAAGAGAATAATCTATTTTCTCGTGTGCCTTATTAGTCCCTGCCCTCTGGGCCTGGCAGGGACTATAGCAATCAGTTTTGGTCGGTGGGCATTAGTTTGGCCCAGAAATCAATAAAATTATTTTGACTTAAACCAAAGTTCCGCGATATCTCACATTAAACGATGCCATATTTTATGTTTCCAGGGGCTTTTAACCAATCACAACGATGTTCATCTTATTTGGCCTCAGTACGAGGTATACCATCTGAAAAGTTAGGAATAACCATCTGAAAAGTTAGGAATAAGTTAGGAAAGCAGTTCCGTTAATTAACACAGTGTCACCCGCCTGAAGTAATGCTATCGCAAAGATAGCATTAGTTCCCTAACATATAATGTTAACATTTTACGGGGAATGCTATGGCATAGGATAGGTTCTATGCTGAAGTTGCTGCCACTTGTTGCCATGTGTCTGCATGCATGTTTTGATTCTACGCCATGAAAACGAGGACGGCGACCCAAAATACAACACTTATGGTATTTATCTATTCCATTTTTCTTCCCACTTACTCTGCTTTTACTTGTGCTTGTGCCTTCTTCAGTTTCATTGATGTTGTTGTGTTTTGCTTCTCCAGGTAGTCAGACGGCGTTCTCCAGTCGATGAAAACTCCTGCAGCCATGTCTACATCCTGATCTTCAACTCCTGCACAAATGCAACGTTGGCATCAAGTAATATTCTCAACTTTTGCGGTAAGATTTTATGATAATATCAATCTCCCAAGCATTCTTTAAAATGAGTAAAATTTCCAATCTCAGTTGCATCAATATATTACCTTATATCTGTTTCAGGCCAAACAAAATGAGTATGTCTGCATTCGAATGTTAGCAGTACCAACATATCTTCCTGCTCACTACTTTGAGACCAAAAATTCTACGGGAATTCAATCTCATAGACAAGGGAATCGCAGCTAACAATCCAGTAAGGTTCTTTTTATATATTTTTGCTTCGCTATTTGTTAATTTAATTGGCTTTATTTTGGATTTCTATAGCATTTCAGAATCTAATCGATATAGATTTTCTCTAAAATTTTGTTGCAGACATTACTTGCGATAAACCAGGTGACTAAATTTCTTCGCTATTTGTTAATTTAATTGGCTTTATTTTGGATTTCGATAACATTTCAGAATCTAATCGATATAGATAAAGTCAATTTTTGGCTATATGACTGGCATTGAAATCATTATATAATGCAGTCTTTTCTCTAAAATTTTGTTGCAGACATTACTTGCGATAAACCAGGTGACTAAAAGACTGTCTCTGCTACTCCACAAGTTACAATAAGATTTGTTCAACGAATTTTTTTCCATTTACCTTGGCACTATCTCTACTGCTCAACTTTTGAAGATATGAAATACTCTTAACATGACTATCTATATAAATTATTAAAATGTTTGTTATATAAACCTTTTACATTTTCTGAGTTGTTATACATATAACATCACATATACCTCAATTTCATTTAGCTTCTCTGGTAAGATAAGTATATATATACATACCTGTAAACTCCTTCATTGATTTTCGAGGACGCTGGACCGCCCAGGTTTTGGTATGGCCGCGCGTCTGGAGACACCTTGCAGAACATTAAATCCCCTAGATTTATCGGTGTTGCAGATGACCTTGATGACATTGTTTTGCAGCTGCTTGTTGCCTTTGGCAGTACTCAAGGCCTGCAAATTTATCGAAAGTGTAACGATCAAATGTTCATTTTTTTGTTGAAGGTAAAAGTTAAATTTAGAGTAAAATGCATCGACGAACTCACCCAATCGTGATAGGAGACGAAGAAATGGTCCCTCCCCTGTGTACTGTCTGAAAGTTCCCATGGCCCGAACTATCAACCACCATGTAATGGGACACAGGTATGTTCGAATCCAACTGCCACATTCTGCCATCAAATCTGCGTCTTTGTCTTGAACCTGTCCTTTGTACCCAATTTTCAAAATTGCTTTGATGAAAACCACCTAACCCCATCACAGTTATCTGGGAATTGAGGCTGCATTGTAATAGATAGACCAATGCAATCTTCATAGCTATGACCAGAGCTTGTGGAGACATTATATCAACAAAACACAGGGCTTAACCGATTCGCCTTTCATAGAAACAAAAGAAACACAAAATATCAATCGCTACAACCAATTCCTCCGAGATCAGGCCTGCTGTAAGCGTCAAGTTGTTTTCGAATGGCATTAGTTGCGCATGCCCGACTTCTAAACAACGATGCCTGGTTTCCTCCGACAAGTTTCGCTCATGCACATCATAACATTAATCGATAATTAATTTTTAATACGGTTTTTGTTGAGGTGAGTGTGAAAGGAAAAGTTGACTTAAAATTAATCGATAATTAATTTTTGATACTATTTTTGTTGAGGTGAGTGTAAAACGAAAAGGTGACTTAATTATCAATTAACCATATCAAAAGAAAGATTATTCTAAGGTACACCTGCGGTCATATTGTGGATTTATCTTATATCTATCGCAAATATTGGTTCCAAGATATGCCCACCGCCTTATATTCAAATATATGTAACAACTTCCTAAATTTTGACGATAACAAAATTCTCACTCTACCGTGTACACACTATAATCAAGACAATCGCAAGCCTGAATCCTAATATATAATCCAATGCCTTACATTACACCATATATATTCTCACATTATAATTGCTGAAAGAGTATGGCCGTTCCCTTCTTCTTTTCTCTTTGACCTTCTGACCATAATACTAAAAAGAGACTTTTTGCGGCCTTCTTTCAACTCTTATCTTGGAACTGACGCAATGGTTCCGGTGTGACAATTTTCTCGAGCCAAAAATTGGAACAAAAATAATAAAGTTAATCTTAAATCCTAGTTTTATATTAACCATGCGCCCTTTGCTGATATCTCTAATCTTTTTTTCAGTTCACTAGCATTAAAATTCGTTTGGCAACTTGAACGGTTATACGTAAAATATTTATTTATTAGTACTATGTGTACTTAAGTGGTTCCCGGGATATCGCACTACCAAATACAAATTGGTTTTTGAGGGCAAAACATTATTACGATTTTAAAAAAACTATCATATATAACTTAATTCTAAATTAGGGGAATAGGAAATGGGAATAGGAAACAGGTTAGGAAAGAAAATGACGTGGTACCACACGAAAAAATAGGAACTTATTAATCTCCAGCTCCAGCCAAGAATGTCACATACGCTCTCTTGGAGTGTCCTGCGTGCAGGCCGCTTACTGCTACTGCTTTACCCCCTGCGGCGTTGATCAATACATCTGCAGCCACTTCTGGGGCCATTTTTGTTTCTTGAATCACAATTCTCTGTATAAAGACTGAAATAGGCCAAGAAAATCTCGCTCGCAATCACACAGATGACACTTGGGAACTGAAACAAACTCTTGAAAATGCTTGTTGCGGTGTCTGACGGCTGAACACCCATGAAGCAGATTCTGCTTTCGGTTCTTACAATAGCTTTATAAGATATATATTAGTATACACTTCAGCTATCAGGTGCAGCGTACAACAAGCTTTTCAGTCTAATTCAGAAGACTAATTGACTGTCGAATATACACATTTCAAGGATCAATTCTTACATAAATGGACTTTGTATCTGCTCTGCAAGGGCATATGATAAGGCTGCTATAGTGAAGAGGACTTTGTATCTGCTCTGCAAAGGCATATAATAAGGCTGCTATCAGGTGCAGCGGCTGCTATCAGGTGCAGCATACAGCAAGCTTTTCCCATCTCAAGGCAGGGACTTTCTACCCTGCAACTCATCTTGTTATAAGATTGTAATTATTTCTGTTACTAGTTCAGCAGAAACGAGCAGGGGAGGATATGGCGTATTACTATGTAGTAGGCCGCCTTCCATTACTTGTGGGTGGACCAGAAGCGATGCAAAGTAGGAGAAGCGACGCATCAACATTGTATTTGGTTGGACATAATTTTCCAAACCTACAAGTTTATACGCGTTATGTCGTATCCTGTCATTTGCTAACGAGGCGACAATTCTTCGACCCATCCCCACGTTCAGTGTAAAAGATTGAGGGGCACTTTAATTCTGCCCAAAGTCTTTTACGGATAAAGTAAATTATCTTAAATTGAAGTAAATTTTTGTAAAAGTAATTAAGTGGTGTTTAGGATTTTTAGAATTTTAATTTCCTTATTAAATTTATTTATTTAGTGGGAGGGTAAGATTTGATTTTATTTTATACCTTAAAGATTGAACATTGAATTTCAAACTAATTTTAGGTTATATTTTTTTTTTAAATTTAATTAATTCATTTAATAATAATATTTATTTATTAAATTAATTTGTATATACTTCTAATAATAATAAAAATTATAGTTTAATTTAAATTTTATCATTATTTTATAATATTGAATTGCTTTTTTATAATGTTAATTTTTTTTTATATATTTTTATTGATTTTTACTAAGCTATTTAATTTATATAATTATGTTAATATTTTAAAATAGTTATAATAATGTTAATATAAATAGTTAAATAATTAAATCAATATATTAAAATAATTATAATAATGCTAATATATTAAGATAGTTATAATAATATATTTAGATGTTAAAGAAGTTTATACATTACTAAAATTTAATGACACGTCCTTTATATATCGTAACAAGTTTTTGTTGCAATTGAATGCTAATGACTTGGATACATGGCATTTAAACCATTGCTTAGCTTTTTAATTCGGAAAAGAACATTGGTTTCTCTAGTTCCAATTTCCCATCAAATCTAGTTTTTATTGCTTAGAGTCTGACAATGTCAAGCTAGTCAGTATCTATTTTGGAGCTCATTCCAACTTGATGTATCTCCCTTTTGTTGATGCTCTCTTTTGCACTCTCACCTCGTATTCCCTTAATTTCCTTCACCTCTCTCCACTGCTCCTTCCACCTTATGCTCTAGTTCTTACCTTTGCAATTTCCCTTCTTTTTCTCTATTGCTAAGGGAGAGAACCTATTCCAAAAGAGGAGGTGGGGGCTATGGTCCTCCATACAGCTCACAAGCACAGTCTAAAGCTTGAGCCTCAACAGACTATTTTTGTGAGAATGCTTCTTTGGTTGTTTAACATGAATTATCATACATTGAGAAAGAACTGGTTGACAAGAGCAATGAAATTTTTTATTCATAGTTTATGGTGGATGTGGAGTATTGGGTCTTTAATTTAGGCACACCAAGAACTTGTCCCAATCAATCAATACCAACACATGGTGGATTTATACCACCATATCGAAAGCTTGTTGAGAAAGTCTTGTCTGACCATAATGAGAGTAGAGATGAGTTCCTCCATTGCATGGAGGAGCTCCACCTATTTTACCAGATCATGGATGGTTGATTCTAGTGATTAGAAACAACACCGCTCAAAGATAGAGATTTTCCACATCCTAGACACCCTGCATGTCTTGCCTCTTCTAGTTGATCACATCTTATGAAATGGACATGGATACCACCAACTCAATCGATGGATTTTTGGACATTACAGTTTGATCCATGACCAATCTTTTGAGCTTGGTTTTTGGGTAGAATTAGTTAAAAGTTCACTGCTTAGATTCTTTCCCTGTTGAATTCTCTTTTGAAAATTTCTAATTTTGTAATGAGCTGAATGGGTTTCAGTTTTAGTGTATTCTCTAAATTTTTTATTCCAAATCTATTTTTCGATCTAGATATGTTTGGGTTTGATGTGGCATTTAACACTGTTGTCATTTTCCCTGTACAATGGAAGCATTGTTAGGAATAATAATTAATTTTGTTATATAAATTGCTAACAAATTAGTCAACAAATTTTGTGTTCTTTGTGCAATATTAGCGTAGCAAATTATTAGGGAGGTCAGTGCCCAAAATTAGCTTTCAGAAGATTGGTGGTGTCAATAGGTTTGTTTCAGAGTTGATTGATAATCATATTAGTAATAATTTTACTATATAACAATGTAGTTAATGGTTTAATTTAATATGAGATTTACAACAGGTTTGAGCTCACACAGTGACTATGTTTTATTTGTTATTTTTTATGTGTTTTTCTTTATAATTATGTTGACTTATCAGCTAGCTTAAAGAAGCCATTTCATATTATACAAGTGGTATTAGAGCAGGTAAAATTATTTTGGGTTAAAGTTTTATTGTTGGAATTTTGCCAAACTTAATCATGTTGAATTCTAACCAGAGGCCCGTTCCAGAATTTGATGGGAACAATTATGATTATTGTTGCATTAAGATGCTAACCTTTTTAATTGGAAAGTATTTATGGGAGATTGTTGAATCAGGTTATGAGAAGCTGGCTAATTGAAATGCCCTTATAGCCAATGTAAGAACAACGAGAATGGAAGCAAAGAAGAAGAATGCTCAAGCTTTGTTTCACATTCATATGGCTCTTGATAAGAGCTTATTTCCAAGAATATCAAGAGAAAAAACTGCCAAAGATGTTTGGGAGACTCTACAAGAAGCTTACCAAGGTAGTGATCAAATTAAGGTGGTCAACTTTTAGGCATTGAAGTGAGAGTTTGTGAATTTGAAGATGGAAGAAGCTGAAAGTGTTACTGACTATTGTGTGAGAGCCAAAGACGTGGTCAATAAAATGGCTACACTTGGAGAAACTGTAATTAATGAAGTTTTAATTAAAAAAGTATTGAGATATTTAATACATAGATGGAATCATGTCGCCATAATCATGGAAGAAAGTAAGGATTTGATAAAACTACAATTTGATCAACTGGTTGGATCCTTGATGTCTCATGAAGAAAGATTGAAGGGTGCTTTTTAAGGTGTAGAGAAAGCTTTTTCCTCTAAATTACAAATTAAAAATCATAAAGATGGAAGCATCAGTAATGCCAAAAGCAATCAAGGTCAAGGTAAATGGAAAGCCAAAATTATTCAAGATGTAGAGGAAGAAGTGGCACAAGGGGAAGAGGTAGTTTCAAAAGAAGAGGTAGAGGTAGATTTGATAAGAGAAATTTTAAATGTTAATATTGTAACATGTATGGCCACTTTGAAAGAGAATTGACATTGAAAGAAGGTAAAAATTCTTACTATGCTCAAGAAAGTGGTGAGTATCCTCTCCCGGATGCGGGTGACTGAAGGGTTCATCGGTACGGAGGAGGTGCGCAAGGAGGGAAAGTGGCAGCCCACTTGCGCCAGCTGTAAATGTTATGGGTCGGAGCGCTCGCCTCGTACAAACCTATTAATGGTAGCATTAACGCTGCCCTCCCTGCAACTTGTTATAGGCACGATGGCTCCCGATCTAATCTTCATTCCCGCTATTCCTCCGCATGCCTTCAGCCCCAATAAGGCAGCAGTCCCTGGCGATTCTCTGAGTGATAGCTCTACCCCCTGCTTTCCTTCGGCTCTGGTTTATGGTGCGTATTACCATAAGCGTGTTATGTTTCCTATGTATGCAGAGTGTTCTTTCCTCCATCGATTCCCCACTACTTCCTCTCTGTCAGTCCGTCTTTGCTGGGCCTCGGTCGCCATTATCATCCCCAACATTCATTCAGCTCTCGTTCTTGGTGCTCAAAGCCACAAACATGCTCAGTCTCCGTTATTCTCTGTGTATTCACCCCTCAGTCGATTCCCCATCATCCCACCTTCGTTTGTCTATCCTGCGCTTATCAATATGCCTAGAGAGAGGCTCAGAATGGGGAGCAGACATGCCGGTTCACGTGGTCGAGCGACCCACCAGCATTCCTCCACCACTTCGGACCCCTCTTCGGATGCTTCAGAGTTTTGTTGCTTCAATTATCCTGGTACCAGAAGTGGTAAGGGCAGGGGAAGGGGGCAAGCCAGAGCTGGAGTCTGTGTGCATCACTCGCATCTGCATACTGCCCGTTTCCACATTCCTTGTTCTCTAGGAAACTCTTCTTTCATCGTTTCTGTGACAATTGAAATGTGTGAGAATGCTATGGGTTCGAGGGAGGTTCAACTTGGGGCTCCTGTGGAATCGAGGTTGACAAATCAAAATGTCGCCTAGCGCCAAGTCACTAGAGGTTTGCCAATTATGAATGTTGAAGCCAATGTCGGCCCAAGTGCACCAACAAGAGGAGAACCTTCAAGCTCAGTGGCCCATCCTTCTGACTCCAAGGACTCAGACCAATTTGGGTGCCGAATCGTAGAAGAACAACTGTCAACCTCGGATGAAGATTAAACTAGTCAGCGCCTCTGGTTTTTTTGATCTGCTACCGAAGAAGAAGTTCAACTCCCTCTCGATTTACATTGTTCATGCCTGTTTTAGGTCTTTGTCAATTCTATATGTCGATGTCTATTCATGTTTATGTTTATGTAAGAATCTGTCCAAGAGACAACAGTGTTCAAATCAGTCCTGTATCACTGTACGGGTCAATTTTTGAGTTTTTTGGAATGGTCACTGTCCAGATTTGGAATTTGATGTTCTTTACTCTGATGTAAGTCATTATGTCAATTCTCTAGTCAGGATGTGAAGAGTTTTTTGCAAAAATGCCAACTCCATGGCAAGAACTCTGGAGGCATCTGCCTCTCTGTAATATTTTTGTATGAATATAGGAGTAGACCAATTGAGAAATAAAAAGTGGTGAGTATCCTCTAGATAAATAATTTTTATCTTATGCCATAGGTAAAGATACTAGAAAAGATGTTTGGTACCTAGATTCTCGATGGTCTAACCATGTGATAGGGAATGATAAATTGCTTTCAACAAGGGATGGAAGTCTCCAATCCAAGATTCAGCTTTGTGATGATAAATCATTAGAGTTTGTTTCCAAAGAAGCTATGGAGGTCCAAACAAAATAAGGTATAAAGAGTATTCATGACATTTATTATACTCCACAATTGAAGCATAATTTGTTGAGCATTGGGCAGCTATGTGAGAAAAATTATAAAATAGTGTTTTAAAATAAGACATGTACTATCTATGACAAGAATAAGGGAAATAGGATGATCACTCTTATTCCTGTGACAAGAAATAGGATTTTTCCCTTGAGGTTTGATGAACATAACAACAATCCTGAAAATATGGCTTATGAGGATTCACGTTGGTTATGGCATCTTAGGTATGGGCATTTAAATTTTCACAGTTTGAAGTCTATAACCTCACATGCATTGGTTTCTAGTTTGCCCAAGGTATAAGAGCATAAGGAGGTTTATGAAGGATGTGCTAAAGGAAAGCATGCAAGGGAAAGGTTTCCAAAGGGCACTGGATGGAGGGATGATCACCCACGTCAGATTTTTCATTCAGACATATGTGGTCCTATGTAGAGTAATAGTTTGGGTAGGTCATTATATTTCATCACTTTTATTGATGATTACTCACGAAATTGCTAGGTATATTTTTTGAAGGCTAAAAGTGAGGCCCTCGATACATTCAATAAGTTGAAATCCCTTCTAGAAAATGAGAGGGGTGCAAGATCAAATTTTTGCGGACTGACCGTGGAGGAGAATTCTACTCAAAAGATTTCCATAGTTATTATGATATGAATTCCATCAGGAGGTAGCATACTACTAGATACACACCCCAACAAAATGGCATAGACAAAAGGAGGAATCGTACTGTGGTTGAAATGGAAAGATGCATGTTACAAACTAAGGGATTAAGAAACTCTTATTGGGGAGATGCAGTTGCTACAATAATGTACATCCTCAATTGTAGTCCCAACAGTGCAGTCGAAAAGATGATTCCCTATGAAGCTTGGTATGAAAAAAGGCATAATGTTAATCATTTCAAAGTTTTTGGTTATTTGGCTTATGTGCATGTACCTGATCAGAATAGAAAAAATTTAGATGCAAAAAGTGAGTTATGTATTTTTATTAGGTATAGTGAGACAAGAAAGGCTTATAAATTGTATAATCCTCTAACTAACAAGATTATTGTCTCAAGATATGCAATTTTTTATGAACGGGGAGTTTATAGTCATCAAAAAGGCCATGTTGAGAAGACAAAATCTAGTTTGAATGATGATATAATTGTTGATATTGATCGTGAGCAACCAACTAATGTTTCTGTAACTAGTGGGTTAAATCCACCAAATAGCCCTTTGTCAATTTCTTCAATATCAAGTTCATGTCCAACTTCTTCTCCAAGTTCTACAAGGAAGGTAAGAATATTGAGTGGTATTTATCAGAGGAGTGCAAATCAAGCACATGAAGAAATCCCAATAGGTGAGATAGTCAATTTCGTTTTATTAGCCAAGGATAATTTTGAACCATCATGTCTTGAAGATGCATGTACTAATGAGGTTTGGAAGAAAGCCATGCAAGAAGAGATGGATTCCATTCAAAGGAATGACACTTGGAAGTTGACAGGGATTCCACATGACAAGAAAAAGATTGGCACCAAATGGGTCTATAAGACTAAATTTAACAGTGATGGGAGTGTTGAAAGAAACAAAGCAAGATTAGTTGTTAAAGGATCCACAAAGAAGTATGGAATTGATTATGAAGAGACATTTGCACCAATAGCAAGACAAGAGATCATTAGAATGTTGATTTCATTAGCAGCTCAGAAAAAGTGGAGCATACATCATATCGACATGAAAAGTGCCTTCTAGAATGGGTACTTAGAAGAGGAAGTATATGCGGAGCAGCCACAAGGTTTTGAAGTGGAAAGAAAGGAGAATAATGTCTACAAGTTGAACAAATTTGTATGATCTCAAACAAGCACCAAGAGTGTGGTATGCTAGGATTGATGGATACTTTCAAGAAAATGGCTTCCAAAGAAGTAAGAGTGATCCTACCCTTTACAACAAACAAGAAGGTATTGATATTCTAATCATAAGTTTGTATTTTGACGATCTATTGTATATGGGTAGTAGTTCTAAGATGAATGATAAATTCAAAGTTGCTATGATGAATGAATTTGAGATGAAAGATCTAGGCATCATGAAATATTTTCGAGGAATGGAGGTTTATCAAAGTAAGGATGAGATTTTCATTTGTCAGACAATTTATGCACATGATATGTTAAATAAATTTGATATGCTTGATTGTAATCCATCCCCTACTCCAAGTGCTTATGGACATGTGTTATGTAGAGATGATGACACTGATTTAGTTGATGAGAAAACTTACAGAAGTATTGTGGAGAGCTTGATATTTCTATTTCCAACCCACACAAGGCCTGATATTACATATTCAGTTTCACTTGTTTCAAGGTATATGACAAATCCATCTGAAATACATATGAAGGTAGCCACAAGGATTTTAAGGTATGTGAAAGGTACTCTAAATTTTGGTATTCATTACTACTCTTCTGAAAAGTTTAATCTTGTTGGATTTAGTGATTTAGATTCCAGAGGTAGTATTGATGACCAGAAGTCCACATCTGGAAATTGTTTCTCTTTTGGTTATGGTTTGATTACATGGAGCTCAAAAAAACAAAGCATTGTTGCCCTCTCATCCACAGAAGTGGAGCATGTTGCAATTACCTCAATAGGTACACAAACTCTTTGGCTCAGAAAATTTTTGGAAGGAATTGGAGAAAAACAAATTCAACCTAGAGTGACTTGTTGCGATAATTTAAGTGCCATCAAGTTAGCAAAGAATCTGGTTCATCACAGTAGTACAAAGCATTTTGACATGAAATATCACTTCATTTGAGATTTGGTGTAGAAGAAGGATATTGAATTGAAGCATATAAATACTCAGGATCACCTAGCAGATATCTTCACCAAAGTAGTTGTAAAAGCTCAGTTTTTGGCACTACGAAATAAGATGGTAAATCTTCATTAATTATTAGGGGGGGTGCAATGTTAGCGATCTGTTTCAGAGTTGATTGATAATCATATTAGTAATAATTTTACTATATAACTTTGTAGTTAAATGGTTTAATTTAATATGAGATTTACCACAGATTTGAGCTCACACAGTGACTGACTGTGTTTTATTTGTTAATTTTTTATTATTATTATGTGTTTTCCTTCATAATTATGTTGGCTTATCAACTGGCTTAAAGAAGCAATTTCATATTCTACAAGCATTGGATTTTATTTAGCAATCAGATCAACTCTAATCTAGGTTTTTTTTTTTCTTCAGCAGATGTTGTCAAATCAAGCTCAAGGCAATTTTTTGTTTTAGCGTTTAAAAAATTGTGTTTAGTGAAGGAGACAAAAAAAATTGAGAGTTTGGAATCTAAGGCCATGCATTAATCGTTGTTAACACTTTCCTTTCAAAACCGTGGAGCGATGGAGCGCAAAGTTGGAAGAGTTTCTATTACCTCTCTAGCTGGTAGTCATATGATGAAGACATCTGATGAATATTGTTCAATCCTTGAAACAAGGAAGAGAGCGAAGTTGGAAGAGTTTCTATCACCTCTCTTGTTGGTTGGTGTGTAGTGAATATATTTGATGAATATTGTTTAATCTTTAAAACAATTGGAGCTTGTGGGTTTTGGTGTAATGTAAAACTTAACATGGTATCAAAACCTTGATCTATGTTCCATTTCCGATTTGAGTTTGAGGGAGAGTGTTAGATTTTCACACTCACCTCATTGCAAATAGACCATCTGGAATAACTACCTTTGGAATCCACTCTTAAACCACTCAAAAAATAAAAAAAAACAATAATAATGGTTTGGAAATTTACTAATATCTACCAATTATAAAAAAATGAAAAACTTCACATAATTTTTACAAATATATTTAGATAATATAAAATTAGAAAAAATTAAAACAAACAAATCACTAAATTATTTAATTGTTTCTGTTAAATAATTATTTTTAGTTTGAATAATATCTATGCAAATATGCTTCGTGCATCGGACTACGGAGGTTATCGTTTTTTCACTGAAACAATGACGTATCAAAGTGGAAGTCCTTGTCGAAATGAT
Source organism: Pinus taeda (assembly GCA_000404065.3). Taxonomy (NCBI): domain Eukaryota; kingdom Viridiplantae; phylum Streptophyta; class Pinopsida; order Pinales; family Pinaceae; genus Pinus; species Pinus taeda. The sequence continues at coordinate 39,820 of APFE031482782.1, forward strand.
GTAGCATTGAATGGTCATTGTTTATTGATAAAGTAAATTATTCCAAATTGAAGTAAATTTTTGTAAAATAATTAAGTGGCGTTTAAGGTTTTGATAATTTTAATTTAGTTATTATAATTATTTAGTTGATAGTAAAATTTAATTTTATTATGTGTTATTATTGAAAATGGAGATTTATTTCAAAATTAATTATGTTATTTTAATTTTTTTAATTTAATTATTTTATTAGAAACATTTATATGATAAAGTTATAATATCGGTTATGGTTTTGGTGCATGTGGTATTGATATGCCGTAGTATTGGTTACTGGTATTGTGATAAAACCTATTTACAAGCCAATAATATTCATGGATTTTTTTATTGTATATTAAATTTATGTGCTTATTAACTAAATTTTAAATTTAAATATGGTTATAGAATCATTATTAGTGCTTGCCAAAGTAAGACTAGCAATCAATTTTTTTCTTTAGTATTGACTAGTACAACTTATGATTGTTAACTTTGAAAAATAAATATTTATCTTTTAATATTATTTAAAAAACAATTTTTCAAACTTTTGATGGGAAGATAACTTAAGGTATTATTGTAGTGTTTGCATAATATAATCTCATGATAACTACATCGCATATTTTTTGCCATTATTGTAGTGTTTGCATAATATAATGCCATGATAATTGCATCACAATTTTTTTTGCCATAATTTTTTGCATGACATGATTTTTAGATATGTAAATAAATATAATTTTCAAAAGTCACTTCCCACCATTATTTCTGAATTCCTCTACACTTTTGCATGAGTAGAATTGTAAAAGTGTAGACTTACTAGTGGTTATTGCTCACAAAAATTTATCCACTTCAAATATCAATTTATTAGCTCCTTCCAAAAGCAAGACTATAGAGTTCAATTTTTTGATTTTCCTTCATCACTGTGTAATTAAAACATATGAAGTTGATATATATTTTTCTAGACATTTAAAAATGTTGATAGACAATATTTCTTAATTAGAACATATGAAGTTGATATATATATTTTTCTAAACATTTAAAAATGTTGATAGACAATATTTCTTATATTATAGCTAACGCTTACATATCTCCCCATATTGGGTTGTAAAACATATCTTGGCCCAAATATAGAAATATGAGAATTTTTTTTTTTTCTATCAAGTTGATGGTAACAATAGGAAAATATTCTATTAAGCTTTCATTTGGTCTAAGCAGGGGATTGTTATATATGATATGAAAAAAATATATCAAATGTTACAGAGTGAAATGAGTCATGATTTCATCATATGGTATTGGTGATCCATGGTATTGGCCGATGATGTTACCTGAAATGAAGCTTACAATTGAATGGGTGCAAAATGAGTGAGTATATATGACATGAAAAAAAAAATCTGAAATGTTAACAAGTGAAATAAGTCATGATTTTCAACATGTGGTATTGGTGATCCATGGTATTCAACGATGATATTACATGAAATGAAGCTTATAATTGAATGGGTGAAAAATGAGTGAGTGAGAAGACTCATGACTGGAGGTTATGTACTTAATTTGCTAGTAATTTAAAACTACTAATTATTTCCACATTTTTAGAGTTTCTACATAGATTTGGTAACATTTATCATTTTATTTATGTCTTTTATTGGTTTTTCCCATTGTTGGATTTTCCACAAAAAAAAATTGTATGTTGATGGTAGCTTCTATCACTTTATTCATTTTTTCAATTAAGCTTTATTTATTTTACTGTTTTTTAATTATGCAATCACTAATGGGATCTTCAGTTGCAATCTTCAAAATAAGCTTAATATTTCCTTGTTTGATATAATAAATATTTGACTAGTACCAAAAAATTCAAAGGTAAAGGAACATAAACCATCACCAATATAATACCATAAATCCTTCTAAAACTTGTAATAAGTCCCATCCATACTTGGTGATTCACTAAGAAAAAACCTTATGAAGGACCACACAATAATATGCATCTTTAATAGAAAACACCCCATCGTTCAAAATACATTAAGAGAAAATATTATGAAAATGGGGGCTAAACATACCTCCACCTAGCAAGATCCTCAATAAAAGAACCATGCATTCGACTTAAACAATGATGAAGGAGGTGAATTCACAAGTTGTCCTAAGGAAATTATAGTTTGGATTGGAAAATCACCTCAACTAGTCAAATGACCTAAAATAGTCACATGTAAGATCACATAAATATGGTGATTCTAACTAGAGAAATTCAAATATTCCTAAGGGCTATAAAATGAGTATGAAAAAACTTACATCCTATCTTTTCCTTATTCATACTTAAACCGAGTATACCAACCACCATAATCTAGCCTCTTTTGCTTCAAAATGGGATGAAGAAATCTAAGGACTCATACCTTTACAATGACACTAAGCTTACATATATGAACCACTAATCCTCAATACTAGAAACCCACAACAATACCCTTATTTTCAACCATATTGAAATCCCCTCCAATAATCTACTCCATCAAGTATCAAAGCTTGCATTAATTCACTCTCATTTTGGTAGCATAAATGGCACAGAAACAAACCACTCAATATAGAATCAAAAGGATGACCCATGAATACCAATAATTAGGGTACAAACTATATACAACTATAAAATTCTAAAAAAATGAAGTGATAGCTATCATGCATCTCCACTACCTTTAAAAAAATTTAAATTCCAAAAAGATCATTCCAACATTAATTCATTATGTTATAAAACTTAGAACCAACAAACTTAACTTTTTCAAAAAGGTACATCTAGTTGAACATACTACAATGCAAAGTGCACTATAATTTTCCCAACAGAATGGATCATGCCACAAATATTCCATGAGAACAAATAGGTGTTTATTCCAAGGGAAAATGAAAGAATTAATTATTTAATTGATTTCATGTGTGAAATTGATCCAAGCAAGATGGATGGTCCATCATATTTTTGTAAGACTTTTCACATGGTCAAGGCAGGGATATGATCTCTAGTGGAGTGATCCACCCACACAAGAGAAGAGATTGCATTTTTATTCTTAATTTTGACTAGATAGGTAGACTCAATATCCATGTTAATTGATTCAAAAAATGCGGATCCATCCATGCACACAAACCTAATTTTTTTAATTACATGAAAAAACTCAACAACAAGGTTTGAGTCACCATAAGGGCCACCATTAACTCAATGATAAGTTTGAGTCATAATAAGGAACATCCTCAATTAGACTTTGCAACTGGACCATTTCATGATAACTAAACTTACAAGCGAGTTATAGAAAATGTGCAAGGCCTCTAGAGATGTAACAAATGACATTTTAACCAACAACATTTGAGAAAACATCCCTGAATTCAAATCTTCTAGAACTTGATAAATGTGAAGTTTCATCACTTAATTCTAGAAATACGTTATACATTATATCAATATTAATAATAATGATCATTACCATATCAATAATAACCATCATTCATGATTACTAATTAGTATTATATTAAAAATAATAATCGTTAACATGATATTTTTTCATATTAAAGAAATAAATAATATATATACTTTTCACTCATATAAAAAAATATTCTCATATATGTAACCAACCTTCTGAAACAAAAAAAGTGAATAATTTGTTGATAAGCACTTAAACCTTTTGCTTAATATATATGTTCTAGAAAAAACACCCAAAAAACCAAATATGTGCAAGAATAAAATATGAGAAATGTTAAAATAAACAACTTAAAACTAAAATAATCATTTTAAATACATAATGCTTAATGATCACTAAATTATTTACTCGTTTCTATTCAATAATTATTTCAAAGTTTGAGTAATCTTTTACAATTTTCACATCTCTTAAGAATCAGAGAAAAAATATCTATGAAAAATTTGCTTCACGCATTGGTTAAGGAGTTTGTAACACCCTCCTCCCACATTTACCCAAGTTAACTAGTCTTCCAGGGTAAACATTTTAGGAGAGGCTACTATGATGTTATTTAACTCCCCGTGTAAAGTTAACGAAGTGGAATTGAGAAAAAAAACCATTATGACCTTCCACACATGTTACAAAACCCTCATGAGCCAACCAACACTTCAAGGTGACCAACCCTTAAGATAGCTTGAAATTTCACTGATATGGACCCTTAGTCACTCCCATGACAAGCCATGCATGTGACTGAGGTCTTCTAGTTTCTCCCACAACAAGGCATGCCAATGACTATGGAATTTTTTTAGCTAGTCCTAACTTAGTGACCCTCGATTTTGTGCCGCTTTTT
>APFE031482782.1:60270-75236 GCA_000404065.3 Pinus taeda
ATTTACATTTTTCATATAAAATATATAACTCGGATTTCAATTTCAGATATCTTATCGGATTTCAATTTCAGATATCTTATGTAACTAGGATTTCAATTTCAGATATCTTCGGTGAAAAAAATAGCGAGGCTGACAGATTGTTCAAGGAGAATTGCAGTGTGGTTACGGCTCCATCATCTTCCAATCATTTGGTAATGGTGGATTGTTGAGATCTAGCCATCTCATGGTATGATGCGGCAGAATATGGTTCAGTTTGATTTGCTACGTATATATTTTTTTTCTGAATTTTGCTTACCACCCATTTTTTGCTCTTATATATGGAACGATCGAGCGCGTGACCCTCGGATGTCCGAAGTTCTTGAATTTCAATATTGTGAATTCCCGCCCGCCAATCAGTTGAATGAGGATTTTGGAGGCTCACATCAAAGCACCAGTTTCCTCTTCAGCCTTCCAAATCTAATTTGGATTCATCGTTGATCTCTCTGCACCTGTAACCTCATTTCATCCTCGTAACCCAGTTCAAACAAAACCCTGAAAAAACATAATGCAAACGTACTTTAAAAAATTCCGCATGGACATCAATTAGGTCCACCTCGCTGTCACCCAGATTGAACTTTATTTTGTTGCGGATGGAAATAGATTACTAGATTACTCTAGCCGATGTTTTTATAATTTTATCAATTATTTTTTTAAAGAGAATTGATTTTTATGATTTAAAATGGGTTTTGGAATGTATAAATAAATTGATTTTTGTAGATTACAGGCTTGCCATTTCAAAAAATCACATAGGATGGTGAGAGTAAACAGGCAGAAATACAATATTTTTTAGATGTATTATTAAAGATAGGCCAACAATGTTAGTGAATTTCATCGGAATGCTCCACTTCAAAAATAATGAGCAAAATAATAATTTTGATCACCCGGAAACTTAAAGGGACAGGCAATGCGTCGCGCAACAACAGGATTACTCAACTCCGATCACCTTCTTATCTCCGTCTCCCGGCAACGGGTTTTCAATTTCAATTTCACAATATGTCCTCCTCCTTTACAGCAAAATTCTTATTCTCACGGAATACCAGTGATTCTTCAGCTATGAACCTCAATACTACAGAGACGGAAACTAAATCGTCCGAAACTCTTCCATCTCCACTGAGTTTTCTCATTTGGCAGGGTAGCGGACACTCTGAATACAGCAAGGGATCTAAAAGAAGCCTGCAGTCGGAATTGAATGTTTCTTCTACGCGAAGCATCCAATCACACCCGAGTTTTTGTTCAGAGGGTAGCATATGCTCGATCCCCTCTTTAGGGATAGATCGGCCTCCAGGGAGCAACCTTGGAGACGGCGTTTATCAATGCATAGCTACATTGAGAGCTCACGGTGGGTGCGTGTTTTCTCTAGCAATGGCGGGCAACCTCCTCTACAGCGGATCCTCCGGTGATGACATGCGGGTATGGAGGCATCCCCAGCTCAGTGAGCACTGTAAGTTCGGTCACGGTGATGGAGCTGTCAAGTGTATTTTGGTTTCTGGGTGCACGATATACAGCGCGCATCAAGATCATAAAATCAGACTTTGGAAACGCACTGAGAATGTACAGCCGTCTGAACATAAGCTGGTGGTGACCATGCCGACAGTGAAGGATTATGTGATGAATGCCATACCATTTGAGAAGTATTTTCAGGAGCGCAGGCACAAGAAGGTACTCTGGATCGAACACCTGGATACGATATCGGCTCTATCAGTTGATAGCAATGGGTTTTTGTACTCGACTTCGTGGGACAGGACGGTCAAGATCTGGAGACCTTCCGACTTAAGATGCGTTGAATCTTTCAGAGCGCACGACGATGCCATCAATGCGCTTGTGGTTTCGCCAGATGGTTTTGTTTACACAGGATCTGCTGATTCTAGAATCAAAATCTGGGCAAAGGCCTTTGGAGAGAGAAAACATTGTCTGGTTGCGATAATTGAAAGACACAAATCTGCTATCAATGCACTGGCTCTCAGCCCCAACGGCTCCATCCTCTACTCTGGAGCTTGTGATCGATCCATCATTGTTTGGGAAAGGGAGGAAAGCGAGCGGCACATGGTTGTTTCCGGCGCCTTGTGGGGTCACAATCGCGCAATTCTATACTTGGCGACAGTTGCAGAATTTTTATGCAGTGGATCTGCGGACAATACAATCAGAGTGTGGAAAAGAGGAGAAGGAAATGCGCATTACTGTTTGGCGGTTTTGGAAGGTCACAGAGGGCCTGTTAAATCCATTGCGTTGACTGTGGATACTGTGGTTGGATGCCGTGTCTACAGCGGCAGCCTGGATCACGACATTAGGGTTTGGTGGGTTTCTTCACGTACAAGCTGTTGTGATAATCAAGAAGATGTCTGTCATGACACTACCCCTTAGATTTTCTAGTGGAAAGCTTAAACGCAATTATTCGGCTCTCTATCTTATGTGTGTGCAGCGCTAAAAGCGTCCCCAGAATGCTAAATCTTACCTCACTTTTGCTGGATAAATAAGATGGTAGATTAGTATTGTTTGAGCGTTTCTAATTTCAAAATCAGATGGTAGATTAGAAGGCTTCTAATTTCAATTAAAGCATGAAGGATGGAGGTTTTTTTCCTCATCTAAAGCACAGTTGGGGCATTCTTTCTGTTTCCAAATGTAATGCGTTTTTGAACTAGAAGCTAAGATACAGCAAGCGCGAAAGCAACGAAAAGCCTTGTTCTGGATTTTATGAGATGAAAAAACAATAACTCTTTACGCCATAATTTTTCATTAACAACTCTTTAGGCAAAGTGGAAAGAGATTCATGAAGTGTTTTATTTAGTTTGATATTATTACGGGGATTTTAACCTGGATATGGTACCAGAATTAATTTTTTAAAGTTTAAAATTAATTATTAAGATGTGGATAGAGTTCATAGAGTTCATAGATCTGAAGTCAATTTTAATGGCTAAATCTGGCTTATGGTCAACTGATTTTTTTAAAAGTAAAAATAACATTTTAAAACGTGGTCAGAGTTAACAGATCTGGAGCGTAAATTTTGATGGCTTTTGCCTCGTATAATTAGGGTCCTCGTCTTTTATAACAATTGCTTGGTTTAATATAGTGTAACTGTTACACGTTTCGATTTTTTGTCGATATTTTCCCTCGTCAATGTCTCTGTGAAAGTAATGTGAGAGTGCTAAAAACATTTGTAAAATTAAAAAGACCTTCCCTTTTTAAGTAGAGAGAATGATTAAGAAAGAAGAAGACAGTTCATTGCTGAAGTAAAAAAGATTTACAATAACTTAATTGCTTGAAGGCTTCTAATATCAATTAAAACATGAAAGCTGTAGTTGTTTTTCTCATCTCGAGCTAGTTGAGGCATTCTTTCTGTTTCCAAATGTTACACATTTCAGAAAAGTGAAGATAAGATACACGAAGCGAGAAAGCAACCAAAAGGCTCTTTGATGACATGAAAAAACCATAACTCTTCACGCCATAATGTTTTATTAACAACTCTTTAGGCAAAGTGGAAAGAGATTATTTACTTTGATATTATTACGGGGATTTAATTCTGGCTATGGTCAACCCGATTGTTTTATTTTATTGGGTAAAAATAACATACCAAGTAGATACAGTTCATAGATTTGAAGACTAAATTTTAATGCCATTTGCCTCGTATTATGTATATATCATAACAAGCTGCTTTTGCCATCAAAAGCTAATGAGTTGGATACACGGCGTTAAACCATTGCTTAGTCTAATTTGTTGAGTGGAACGATGGGATTTTTTTATTTTTTTGACATTTTTCTGGTCAATTTTTGAGTGAAAGTAATCTAAGAATGCAGAAAAGCATCCAAAAATCAAATTGCAAAATTTAAAAGACATTCTAAAAAGAAAGAATCACCGAAGAAAGAATGCGAAAACATTTTAGTGTTAAATTATAACAGATTTACAACAATCTAATTTATAATTGTAATGGAAGATAAGTCTTATGACATAGTACATAAAAATGTTACATAAGCTTATGAGTGTCAAAGCTTTTTTATTAGGATTTGATACTTCCCAGGTTTAAGGAGAAAAAAAGAAAAAAAAAAGCAAAGAAAGGGTCTATCTAGGAATGGTTGCTTAGGTACTCATGTAAAACCTCTCATAAATGGAGAAAACCATAGGAAACCCACCCAACCCTAAAAAAACTTCATGAGAAAATAAAGAAATAAAGAAGGAAGAAGATTTAGGAAGGAGGACTCAACATGACCCCAAGGACAACTTTTACTCTAAGCATTTGTTGTAATTGAAGAAATCTTGGTGATGCCAAATACTTTGTGAAAATATTTGCAACTTATCTTTATTGGACCTTGTCATTCGCCCTCTCTCTTTCCATCTCTCCCTTGTCATTCCCTTTCTCTCTCTCCACGTTTCTCTCTATATGTATTTCTTCTTCACTCCCTCTCTTCCCCTCCAACTCCATATTTTTGTCCCTACCTCTAAAGTGCTCTCTTTGGTCCTTCCCCTCTCTCCCTTTCTCTCCTACCTCCTTCTCTCTCCCCCCATCTCTCTCTCTCTCATTCTCTTCCCTCCAACCTTGTCATTATCTCCCTCCCTCTCTCCTCTCTCGCTCCTCCATCTTTGTGTCTCCCTCTCTCTCTCTTACCCTTAACAACCTCTCTCACTCCTCTCTTTCTCTCTCTCTTCATTACTCCTCTCCCCTCTCCTTCATTCTATCTCCATCTCTCCCTTGTCACTCCCTCTATCTCTCCACCTCTATCACTCTATGTATTTGTTCTTCCCTCCATATATATTTAGAGTTAGTTCTATATCATGATATATTAATATATATTATAATATAAAAAAATTAATAATATATTTATTTAATAGTGTAGTAATCCAAAGTTATTAAATTTAAACAATATTAATATTAATCTTTAAATCTAAATATTAGATTTAATGATGGTTTTTACATAGCATGATAACAAAATTTATAATAAAACTAAATCCAATTAATATATATGGTTTTTCTTTTTAAAGATTCATTTTACGAATATTTAATTAAAAGAAATATTAAAAGATTTTGGAGCAAGATTTTCTATTCTTTATGTTGAATTGACATTTTTCCTTTGCTTTAAGCAATGGTATTGGGTTGAGTAAAGAGTAAAGATGTTTAAAATTTTACCTAATTCGGAATTTTAATGTGGTAAATATTTTCGTTAAAGATAAACTTATGATCCATTCTAACGTATGTGATAAAAGAGCTATTAAACACATGAGATAATTTATTATCCATTCAAATTGTATATAATAATACATAGTTTTATTTTAATAACTAATATTAGTCCATTATTAAGATTAAAAAGTTATATATAATCTAAAGATTCAAGTTATATATAATACAAGATTCAAGTGAATATTTTGGTTGACATTAACAAAATTCAAGACCCATAGTAAACACTATAGGATCGCCCACCTATTGGTTAGCCAAATACCTTTCCAACAAACTTAGGCCTCTGTCTGGTAACACCCCCTCTTATATTAAAGATTCCTCTTCCTTCATAGAATGGATTAAAAACCTTGAAATTAATGACAATGACCTCCTTGTAAGCTTTGACATAGTATCGCTATACACTATGATTCTGGTTGATGAGGTCATTAAAGTATTAAAGAAAATCACAGACCCTGAAATTGTTGACCTCATAAGAATTTGCCTTTAAGTCTTCATACTTCAGCTTCAAAAGTAAAAGCTATGAGCAAACCCATGGAGTTAACATGGTCTCTCCTTTATCTCCAATAATTGCCAACCTATATATGGAACACTTTGAGCAAATTTCCCTTAATTCTTTCCCTTTCACCCCTGACGAATGGAAAATATAAGTAGATGACATATTTTCTAAATGGATCCATGGTCTATATAAACTTAATGATTTCTTAACTCACATCAACAACCTCTCTAAACACATTAAATTCATAATTGAAATTGAAAAGGACAACCAACTCCCTTTCTTGGACGTCCTCCTCACCAAGAAAAATGGTAAATTGAGCCACCAAGTCTCCAAAAAACAAACTCACACTGACAAATATCTGCACTCAAATTCCCACCACCTTCCCAAACAAAAAAGTAGGTGTTATTAAAACTCTAGCTACTAGAGCCTCTAGAATCAGTGACCCCAAACACTTAGAGGAAGAACATAACTACCTCTTAAACGTATTAAAAATAATGGTTATCAAGAAAACATAATCCATAAAACTATAAAAAATTCCACAAACAAAACTCAAAAAAGAAAACGTCCTGAAAACCCTAAAATCTCCTTACCCTATATAAAAGGAACCACCGACAAAATTGTTGGTGTCTCTAATAGCTAACACCCCATTGTTCTAAAGATAGAAATAGAAAATATTATGAAAATTGTTGTTAAACATACATCTAACATATCAAGATCTTGAGCAATAGAACCAATCAGTCAACTTTGATAGTGAAGGAGCTTAACTAACAAATTGTCCCAAGTAAATTATAATTTGGATTGGAAAATGACTGAACAATTCACTATTGTTTCCCTACTGATAATTAAACTAAGCATACTAATGACCATTGTCTAGCCTCTTTGCTTCCAATTACAATGAAAAATATAAGGACATGCGTTTAAAATGAAACCAAGCATGCTTATTTGAACCACTACAAGCCCCCAAAAATCCCATGCCATTCAACCACATTGAATTCCCCTCCAATGATCCATTCTTTAACTAAAACATGGGAAGTGATCTAGTACCAAAGCTTGCATTGATTCACTTCAATATTAGGAGCATAAATGATATAAAAATCTACCACACAATCTAAAATCAAAAGGATGGCCCGAGCACAACAATTATGAAGGTCCAAACTAGATACAACTACAAATATATAAAAAAAGGAAGAGATAGCTATAATGAAACCTCCAATCCCTTGAAAATTCCAATAATAGTTCATTATGTTACTTAGAACAATCAATATTAACTTTATGAAAAGAGTCCATCTAGTCGATCACATTGCAACATAACGTGTACTAAAATATTGCCACTAAAAAGAATCATCCAATAAACATTCCATGAAAATAAAGAGATGCATAGTTCTAAGGAAAATTAAAGTGTAAATTATTGAATTGGTTTCATGTATCAAATCCATCCAACTTATATGGATGCTTCATCATTTTCCATGGCTGGGGAACATGATCTCTAGTTGGGTGATCCACCCACATAGGAGAAGAGATCATATTTTTCTCATTGATTTTAACAAACCAAATCTGCTTAGGCATAAAGCATGAGTCATTTGAAGGTGAACAAGTTAAACCTAAAATAGACATTTTAAATGCATCATGGATTACATAAATAATAATGACGAATAAGTTTTTTAATTGAATAAAATTATGGTGATATGGGAGCACTTCCCCAGTAAATTAGGAAGGAAGGTTGGTATGCACATATCATGCATTATATCAATAATAATGATCACTAAGTGTGTTTATCGAAAAAATATATGGTGATATGGGAGCACTTCTCCAATAAATTAGGAAGGAAGGTTAGTATGCACACTTAGTCTTTTCGGCATCGTGATTTTTCAATATGAATCCTATGAATCCCATTAGGGTTTCTCCAATATCTCACATAACACCCTCTTATTGAGTGGTGTCATGGAGGAAACCCCTGTAGAGGGAACAACCCCTATCGCATTGTGATTTCAAGATATATTGTTCGTCATGGACCAATGGCTACAACACCTCATCAATCAACCCTTGGATGAAGACCCAAGTCAAGAATTCAAATCAAAACAGGAAGGACAAAGTCCCTATGGAGATTACTTACAAAAATCATAACCATGGAATATGCCTTCCAAATGTAGTAAAAAATCGAAATTTAAGATTAGATTTAGGATAATGGATGACTGCCTCCAATATATGAAGGATCATGCATTGATTTGTAATTTCATCAACCTATGGCCAACAAAGAAAACCCTCATCAATTATATGCAAAGAAAATGGAAGCATAAGCATGAAATAGATTTTCAATTCGGTGCAAAAGGATTCTTTACAATAAGATTTACAAATCTGGAGGATAAACTTAGGGTCTTCGAAAATGAAACCTACTTCTTCAACAATGTTGACCTATTCATGCATTTTAGGAAGGAGAGGTACAACTTGTAAAAATAATATCTCCTAGCAACACTTGTATGGATTTGGCTCTTTTCACTCCATAAGGAATTTTGGAATGAAGATGTCTTAGAAGGCATCAAAAATACAATAGGAAATTTTGTAAAATTATTAGAAGTTACAAAGAGATGGAGGTATACTTCCTACACTTACATTTGCATTTATATGAATATTTCAAAACCCTCACTGACTTCCATCAATTTGTATTATTATGGTGAGATCCATCAATAAACCCTAGATTATGAGCATGTTCCATTTTTCTACTGCCGTTGTCACGAATACAGTCACTTGTTATGCAATTTCCCTCTAAAATAAAAGGATCCTCCATACGAGTAAACAAGTCGAAAGGATGGCAATGGTTTTGAGGTTATGGCTCTCTACATAAGAAATCAATGACAATATGAGGCATTGAGAGCCAAGGAAGCACCCCAATTCAACAATAGGTATCTCAAACTTAATGAAAACCAGGAAATGACAAATATCCTAGCTCAAGAAACCCTTCCATAAAACCCTAATGTTGATCACAACTCCACGAAAAGGAAAACCCAATAAACCAGTCAAGAGGATCCAGAGGAATACAATCATGCAGTAATGGAAGCCTCTCGAGAAGGAAACCAAAATGATAATGAAGAAATGGACGTGGATAAGGCCATCTTAGCAAGCATGGTTAAAGAGTTAAAAGGAAGAGATATATGGACGATACCTGAGTAGAATGTTTAGTAGCTCCAACAAGCCTACCCAAATATCTGCAAATGTAATAGATCATCCTTCCAACACCATAACTCATCGAGTTAAGGAATCCAAACCCACAACATCAAGGAGACCACAAAGCCATAGAGGGAAATGAAAAAAGGGATACAAAAGCAAGAAGGGTCTCCCTAAAGAAGAAGGAAACATGATAGCTAAAATAAGTCAATTTGTTATCTTAATCTTTCTGGGAAAGGGACAATTTTCTGGAGGCTTCAATCTTTCCATATCAAGGATCTGACCACTAGTTTCTTTTCCTAGATGATGATATTAGAGCCAATCCCATGAAAAAACCATTTTTTTAGAGCTTTTAGCTGAAAGATTCCTCATTCTTGGACAAAGCTAACAAATGGTGGCATGAAAAATCCCCCTGTTAGAAGTTCTTCCATGTTCCAATTCCAACAAAAAAATAAATTTTCGAAGGCCAAAATAAAAAGTGGAACAAGGATGAATTTAGGAACATCCATCAATCCAAATAGGAGTTAGAAGCTGACATGGAGAAAACACAACAAAATGTTTTACTAGAAGACCACATGGAGGACTTGGTTGAAGCTGAGGGTACAAATTTAATATAGCTTGAAGAGTTTCGTATCCAGGAATAAATTCTCTGGAGGAAAAAATCATGTATCAAATGGCTTAAAGATGGCAAAGAAAGCACTAGCTGCTTTCATAAATCCATGACCAAACATCATCATCACAATAGAATTTTCTGTCTCTATAACTAAGTGAGCCAAAAAATAATAGATCATGAGGAAATGGAGAAGGAATTGGTTAAATTCCATCATCATATTCTCTCCAAGCCTCACGACAACAAATTTTTAGATATCATATGAATCATGAGATCCATACCATGCCTATTTCATGTAGAGCACAATGACACCTTAACAAGATCAATATCCATTAAATAATTAGAGGAAGAAGTCATGAGCATTATGAAAAGGAAAGACCCTAGAATGGACAACTTACAATGGAAATTTTCAAGCCTTTTTTCCCTTTCTCAAGCACTAAATTCATGATCTGGTTGAGGTGTCAATAGAAACTGCTTTAGTGCTTCCAAATCTCAATGCCACTTCCCTTACATTGATCCTAAAGTATAAAAGGTTCAATGATCCGTCTGGATTTAGGGCTGTAAGCTATGTAATGTCATCTATAAGATAATAATGAAGCGTATTACAAACCAACTGAAGCCCATACTCCCACCCTCAATTTCCCCATAACATATAGACTATGTGGAAGGAAGAAACATTTTGGATGGAATTGTGGTCATGTACAGAGTCATTGAATCTCTGAATTAAATATATATATATATATATATATATATATATATATATATATATTATAATATATATATATATATATATATATAATAATAAATAATAATAATAAAATAAATAAATAATAAACAAAAAAATAAAAATAAAAATAAAAATAAACGGTGTATGCTAATCAAAATTAATATTTCAAAATATTTTAACAAGTTGAGTTGGTCATATCTTTATCCAATTCTTCAAGCCTTTCGTTTCTATGAGGATTTATTAAATTGGGTTGGATATTTAGTCTCATCTCCCTTTTTCTCCATTTGACTTGATGGTTCCCCCACTTATACTTTTGCACATTATCAGAGTATTTATCAAGTTGAGCCACTCTCCCCTTTCCTTTTCATCTTGTCTTTGAAGGCCTAGGTCGCACCCTCACTCAAGCCATCCATCAAGGCTCTCTAAAAGGTCTTTGAATTTCGGTATATTATTTTCTTGTCTCTCACCCTTTGTTGATGATATACTTCTTATCTTGATCCCTAATATTAGAGAGAAAAGCACTCTTAAAAGGATCCTAGGATACTTCTCATTACCCTTTGGAACCATTACAAAATTTGGCAAATCCAATCTCTTCTTTTTCAATACCATTATGATCGTCTAAAGACACATAACTTGCATCCTTGGTTACCAGAACAACCACTTGTTGGAAAAGTACTTTGGTGACACTCTAATGGAATACACATTAAAATCCAAATTATGGAAGGACATCCTTAAGAAGCTTAAACATAAACTTAATCGTTGGACTTTTTGATACCCCAATATTTTTTTTTTTCTGGGTAACATCTATTTCTATTAACTGGTAAATAAAATATTTTTACATGAGGTGGCGGCTGCAAGGGTAGGAGCCCGCAAGCCTTGTACGTTACAAAAGTTCCCCATTACTGTAGAAACCGGGGAGTCTCAAAAAACATACAGCCAATTCTGTTGGCTTTACAAACATGCCGAGAGAGATAGAACGGAAGATAAGCATAGAAACATAGCTGAGATCCCGGGTCCAAGAACCAAACATACGCCGCGGCGAGGAGAGACCCAAAACTAGGCAGTGCTTCCAGAGCATCCACCAGAGAGCCAAAAAGAGCGACCCAAAGCACCAATTGTTCATTTTTCCTCGTCCCCCTGTGTCTCCTCGACCTGCAGACATGCGTCGTCTTGACTGAGCACTTCTTTGTCACCCAACACGTTGCCCTCCTGCATCTTGTCGGTGGTACCAGCCTCGGGGTCCATTGCAAAATTAACACAGTCAACCAGGGGAGGGATTAAGGGTGGTGAATCGACTTGGATAACTCGTTCAACCTCCCTTTTAACATCCATGCAATTCTTGGCAGAGGAGCGCTCACTACTGTGAGAGGAATTTGGGTTAATGCAAGAAATAGGGGGTACTTGGTTAACTTCTTCGGACATGAGGATGGTAATCTAGGCTGAAATCAGAGGGCGGTTCAGATTACCTTGGAATTTAAAATGAGTGGACTGAAAGGCACTGTTTGGAATCGGATGGCGAGAGGGATTGCTGGGAGGAGGATCCTCAGGGGAGGATGTGAGATTAATAGTTGTGAGCAGCAGGGTGGGCTGAGGGCGAGCGGAGGGATGCTTGCTGCTGCCAGGTCATTCACCCAAGCGGGTGTGTTTCCCTGGTCGCTTCATAATGCTGACAGTCACCGAAAACTCAACAGAGCCAATACTAAACCTAGAATTATGCCTCAGATGAACCGAGGGCACAGAACTGAACCGAAAAGAAGAGCAAAACACGGAAGAAGCACAGAACCAAGAGACAGAGCAGATGTAACTTATGTGACAGCGAATAAACCACTTACCCTAGGCCACCAAAGGGTTTCCAGTGCGCAGCACGCAGGTAGAGTGGAAGCACTGCAGATTCGAGCCTGAACCAACTCGAATTTCCCCTCTGAGACTAGACGCCCTCTCACCTTCACATTCAGTCCTAAAAACAAACTTAACACCATAATCCTGAACCGACAAAGTGGTAAAATCACCGGGAGTCTCAATGTAAATAACAATCAACAGGCTGCGTCGGGCTTCGGCCTTCATTAATGGCATCGTCCTGCTCCGACCGACGGCCATAAAAACATTCCTCCCTCCTCCAGTTGAGACCCGGGGCTCCACGCTATGGAGCAAGTGGCAGTACGCGGGGTGGTAATGCTGCATGAATGTCATTTATGGCAAGAGGATCACCCGGATCCGGGATTGATACCCCAATATTGCATGGTGAGCCATTCTCCTTAAATATATGCTACAAGTTATCCCCATTTTCCTCTTCACTTCCATAACATCCCTCAAAGAAATCCTAAATTCTATTAAAAACATTAGTTTCACCTTTGTATGGGGTGGAGCTTCCATGGAAAAGAAACATGCCCCAGTATATTGAGATAAGTATGCTTAACCAAGTTAGAAGGAGGTTTGGATTTGACAGATTTAGAAACCCTTAGTAAAGTCTTCAAAGCAGAGATCTAGTAGCCGTATGAAGTGGGGTGTTGAACATTAAAAGTAGATATGGACATAAAAATATAGACATGAGATCCCTTTCCAACATCAAATAAGGACAATCTCCCACCCCCATGGCTCTTTAATCTATAATCATGTTATTTCCAATAAAAAACCTCATTTAAATGCATAGATTTGGGATATCTATGACGGTAATTCTTCCCTCTTCTGGGAAGAGTTTGTTATGAAACCGGCTCACAAAAAGATAGAAAAGATAGATCAACGCCTTAGAATTCACCATCTTCAAGGGGGCAACCTCCTTTACATTACACAAATGAATGATTCTTTGATGATTCAAATGACAAAACCTCCTTTCTATATATAGGAGTCTAAGGAGTGAGAATATAACCCAACCGACCTAACATGCCTCTCTCCTTCAAAAAAGTGTTGTCCTTAATGCTTGAGTAGTTCTGGATGGTTTTTTATAAAATTCTCATCCTCCCATGTGGAATCTTCAGCAGATAAGTTCTTCCACTTGATGAGATGCTCTGAAATTGATTGATTTCATAGCTATCGAGTTCTTGTTTCTATGACTGCTTCCGGTTCCAATATAATTTTTCCTTCCTTATCAAGTTCTGGCAATATTGTTTGAACTGGGAGCTTGTCACCTATAACCTTATTTAAACATGAAACATGGAAAAGTAGGTGCACTCGAGAAGCTGCAGGAAGCTCCAACTTGTATGCCATAGTGCAAATCTTTTGCAACACCTTGTACAGACCATAATACTTTGGTGATAATTTATTATCCTTCTTAGCTTGC
This sequence comes from Pinus taeda, assembly GCA_000404065.3. Classification (NCBI taxonomy): domain Eukaryota; kingdom Viridiplantae; phylum Streptophyta; class Pinopsida; order Pinales; family Pinaceae; genus Pinus; species Pinus taeda. The sequence goes on from APFE031482782.1 coordinate 73,746, forward strand.
TTGAGGGACATTTGTTTATATGGTTGTAGCTGTAGGAATACCCAATCGCTTACATCAAAACTTCTTTCCCTGCGATGTTGAGCTGCCTATTGTTTCTTTCTCTTCTACGCCAACACGAGGTTATCCTTTAAGAGTTGGAGGACTTGTTGTTGATGCTCGATGTGATGTTCCACTACTTGGACCTTATAATTTTCTCTTAAATATGATGTGATGGATGGTGCCTAATATCCATAAAGTGCCATAAAAGGGGTCATTTTTGTTGTTGTATGGAAGGAAGTGTTATACCACCATTCAGCCAGAGGCAACCATTTGACCCATTGCGTTTGTTTATCAGATACAAACCAACGAAGATATCCTTCCAAACATTTGTTTACTATCTCAATTTTCCAATCGAATTGAGGATGATAAGATGAGCTATGAGCTAACTGAGTACCGAGACAAGAAAATAATTTTGTCCAAAAATTTCCAGTGAAAATGGGGTCTCTGTCACTTACAATAATCTTTGGGTTTCCATGTAGCTTTCGAATTGTTTGCATAAATGCAGTAGAAACTGTATTGGCTTTAAATGGATGTGATAATGCACAAAAGTGTGCCTTCTTGGTAAGTCTGTCAGCTACCACCATGATGACACTCTTTCCCTCAGACTTGGGCAAACTTGTGATGAAATCCATTGAAACCTCCTCCCAACATTGGCTTGGAATGGATAAAGGTTGTGATAGACCCGAGTTCTTAATTGTTTCAACTTTATTTTGTTGGAAAACCAAACATTCTACCACAAACTTTTGAATATCCGATTTAAGGCCATCCCAAAAAAATTCCTTCTTAACCCTGTGGTAAGTTTTTAAAAATCCTGAGTGCCCTCCTAAGGGAGAAGTGTGCAATTCCATAAGAATCTTTTTTTTGAGCTGGGAATTCTTACAAAGGTATAAGCAATATTTATACCATAACGAATCTTTTTGCTAGCTAAATGTATTAGATGTACTGGAATCTTCTTGTAACTTTTGAATAAGTGCCCACAATTCTTCATCATTATTCCATTCCTCCTTGCTTCATTTATCTAATCTGTTTGGATAATAGAAATGGTGCACAACAATGCTTCCACATCCTCATCCTTTCTTGAGAGTGCATCTGCCACCTCATTTTGCTTCCCTTTTTTGTAGATGATTTCGAAGTCATAACCCAACATCTTTGTGACCCACTTTTGTTGCTATTCAGAGGTTAATCTTTGTTCTAAAAAGTATTTAAGGCTATCATGATCTGTTTTTACCTTGAAGTGTCTTCCCATTAGGTAGGGTCACCATTTCTTAAGTGCATGTAGTATTGCTAACATTTCCTTCTCACAAATAGCTTTGTGTAAAAAATTTCCCTTGATTGGATGACTTTCAAAAGCAATGGGTCTTTCATCTTGCATTAAAACAACACCAATTCCATTTCTTGAAGCATCACCTTCCACAATAAAGCTTTTTGTGAAGTCCGGTGTAGCTAACACCG
>APFE031482782.1:85041-151223 GCA_000404065.3 Pinus taeda
TTCTTGATTTGTCCTTCTATCTTGTTTGTTTGAGGAGTGGTAATTCTTGCCAGTGCATTACAAGATATGGTCAGATTAATTTCTTCTTTATCTGGGCTTTGTTCCTAGAGTATATCCTCTTCTTTTGACCTTTCTTGCTCCTTTTCTTCTTCCTCTTCATAATCTATGTAGAATAATTTCTTCTGAGCACACTTATGACCTTTAGTGTATTTTCTATCACAACTGTAACAAAGCCCTTTTGCTCTTTTTTCTTCCAATTTTTGTGGTGTCGACCTTATAGGTTGTGGAAGACTAGGGGCACCAACACTTCCATCTTTATATTTGTGAGTGGTATGCTTCCTGGTTCCCATAATTTTGCTTTCCATTTTTCTTGCTAACTTGAACGCCTTCTCTAATGAATCAGGTACCCAAAGGCAAACATCATGTTGGATATTATCCTTTAAAGTCTCTATGAACACATCAATCATATGCTCCTCTGGAATATTTTTTACCCTTATGTTCAATTTTTGGAACTCTTCAATGTGCTCCATTCTTGAACCCTTTTGTTTGAGGCTTATCAATTGGCTAAAAAAAGTGTTGCTTTTTGTATCCTCATAATGTGTTTTCAACTCTTCCATAAATGTTGCCCAAGTGATAATTTGTTTACGAGAGGAAAGCCATTGATACCATACAAACTAATTTGGTTCCAAATATAAGGTTGCAATACGTACCTTTTGTGTGTTTTGCACATTATTGAGATCGAAAATTGCTCCATTTGTAATATCCATGTTGCGGGATCCTTGCCATTAAATTTCCTCATATCGATTTTTGGAATATGGTGGGTCTTCGATCCAAAATTAGAGTCTATGAAATCATTATTCACATTTCTTTTGTTCACATCATGAGTTTCCTTTATTACCCTTTCACCATTTGTAAGTATTTCTTGTAGAAAATTTGTCAAATCTGTCTTCAAGTCTGCCATGTTTGTCTTCAAATCTACCATGTCTCTCTTCAAATATGTCTTCAAATATATCTTCAAATCGTCCATCTTAGCTTCCACGCCCTTTATCTTAGATTCCACACCATTTATCTTAGCTTTTGTTAGCTTTTGTGAGAGTGACATTTGTTGCACTTGGTCTTGTAATTTTCATATAACATGTAGCATTTCTTCCTCTTCTTCATGAGTCATGCTAGAGCTTTTAGGTTTCTTACTAGGTGTTTGCATTTTCTTTCCTCGAGGCATCAGTTACCGATATTAATGCTCTACTATGCCCTTTGAATTCCTTCAAAATAATTTTTCAAACCAAGCTTAAGCAAAAATTTCAAAAGAATCTACACACCTTTTTTCACTTTGTAGGAGCTCGATATTGCCTCTGATGTATCTATGTAATTTTGGATCATCTAGTTTTGAGATTTTGATCTACAGTAACCCTTTGTGTCCTCCTTCTAATGCCACTAGTCTGATCCAAATTGGATTCTCCAAGGAAGAGTTATTCGAAATATCCCATAGTGACCTGATTATAGACTAGTTCAGTAAAGCGAACTTGTATGACAGGCCATGTGTCCCTGTTTCGAACTTTGGCTCTAAGAAATATATATAAGAAACTACAGTCCGTCCTCTTTCTATACCTTCTTACAAAACTTCAATCCGATGCTCAAAGAGAAAGTTATGATATGTTTCCCCAGGTCACCTGTTTGGAATGTAATTTAGGAGCCTGCAAAAAGACCAACTTCCTCAGATCGTATCTCTGAAAATATATCGGACCCAAGGTTCAGCATGATTTCATCTCAAATGTGTTTTTTTCGCTTTTGAAACGTTGCAGAAAAATCGTTATAGAAAAAATGCCACGATGACCTATTTGGAGCAGCGAAACCCTAGAATCCAAATCTCTTATACCAAATGTTATGAAACCAACTCACAAAAAGATAGAAAAGATAGATCAATGCCTTAGAATTCAGCCTCTTGGAGGGGGCAACCTCCTTTACATTACACTAATGAATGATTCTTTGATGATTCAAATGACAAAACCTCCTTTCTATATACAAGAGTCTAAGGAGTCACAATATAACCCAGCCAACCTAACAATAATAATATAAAGGCACAAAAGTAACAATAGAGGGGTTCTATGGGGCACAGTAATAACAATATGGGGACAATAGGGGCACAACAATATTAATAAGGGATATAACTACAATAGTAATGGGGTAATCACTAGTATTATAGGGACCTAACAGACTTATGGAAACAAATGAAGAAACTCATTAATAAAGGGTCCTACAATGAGATCAAGAACACATTGCAAGCTCAACATTGGATTAAGGTGGTATATCAGTGGTAGGGAAACCCAACTATAGATTTTTGGCACATATGGAATCATAAAGGTTGATGGCCATACATTGAAGAGAATGAAAATGTGCAACAATTATTGATTGATCTTCAGAACAAGAAAATACCCTACTAGAATGGTCCGAATAAACATAGCTATGGGTATCAACCCAATGGAACCTTCATAATAAAGGAAGCTTATTCCCTCTCTACATGTCACAAAGATCTCCCAATCTAAAAAATATGGAAGTGCATCTGGTCTTAGAATCTATAGGTGAAGGCGGACCACTTCATATGGCTCTTAATAAGGAAATGTACCCTTGTATGTGGCCGATGATACAATTCAATTTCAAAGGACCTTTCTTTGACTACCTATGGTGTAATGGAGTAGAGTATCCCACACACCTATTTAACACTTGCAACTACCCTCTAAATCTGTGGGATCACGTGGTCATTTTATTTGAACATTTGGACAAGAATAAGGGAAACATTGCGAACACATCGTCAACTAGAGCTTGCCCCAATTTGAAAATCCCATCTTGAATAGAGCTTGGCAATTAACATTAGGTCTCTTACTCTAAAATATCTTGGAGGAGTGAAAAAAATACATATTTAAAGGTGAACACCTCCTTGGCCTTGCTATTTGGTCCCCCATTTTGAATAATCTCAAGAAATATTCTCTTATTCACCCTTGGCCTCCAGATTCTTGGATTTTTTATCCTTCTTAAATTTGAATTATACAAAATCTATTTCCCTCCATATCCCCTCTCTTCCATCTCCCTGCCTCCCCACTCCTCCCTCCTCTCCCTCTGTATGGTATCCCCATCCCTCTTCCTTTATTAAGCTCAAATTTGAGAGTGCCTCCAAAGTAAATTTAAGCCTTGCAGACTATGGTATCATCTTTAGGAACAATTAGGGACATGCTCTCTTCTATTACTTTGGAACCTTGGGTCACAACACTAACATATTTAATAGTGTCCTTCTTCATCTATCTTGGGATATTATTCAATGGCGTGAGGTTTCCAAAATGACTCAATGTACACATGGAAAGTTGGGCAAGGTTTCCTATTCTCGATACCATTTATATCATTTAGTTGGATAGCCGAGGGATGAGAAAGGGAAAAAGCTATAATGGTTCTATTTTTTTTTTAGTCTACAAGTAGAAGGTTTAGACCGCCCTAGCTTGGTCCCTTTTTCTTTGAAAGTAGTGGGTTACCCTCAACACTTGGCGCATCATCCTTCTGTTGGTTGTAAATAACACAATACCCTTTTCCCTTATTACGACAAGCTTCACTCCACCCAGGTATATTGTTGTCCTCAACATTACTTCTTTGTTTCAAATTTCCCAATTGGTTTTTATTTCTTGGAGTTAGGTAATGCAGGGCTTGTCAATCTTCATTTTAGATCCTAACACAATGTCGGTCCTTGTCCTTGTGGGCCTTGTTCCATTTTAAAACCTGGTCGTCAACTTCAACATCTTTGTTAAAAGAAGACTTATTATCAAACCGTCATTTTACTGGTTGATGATGTTGATTTAACTTGGTTTTAGCTCTCTGGCTCTCTTCTTCTAACTTTAATAAAGCATTAATTCTATCTCTCCATAGACGATGACCTAATTTCTTGAGCACTCTCGGACAGTAGTAGAGAAGGAAGAAAAATATGAGGGGGTAATATAGCTTCTTTGCCATAAACAAGGAAAAAGGGTAAGTTTCCAATAACAACTTTCGGTGTAACCCTATTACCCCATAACACATTAAATAATGCAGTATGCCAATTTTTATGATTTGTTGAAATGGCTCATTTAATTATTTTTAACAAGTTCTTGGTTAACTATTCAAAAAGACCATTTCCTTGTAGATAATGGTGTCAATGGGGTAATTTGGAAAATTTTTTATGATTTGTTGAAATGGCTCATTTAATTATTTTTAACAAGTTCTTGGTTAATTATTCAAAAAGACCATTTCCTTGTAGATAATGGTGTCAATGGGGTAATTTGGAAATTTATTGCAGTAATTTTTTTCGTTAAAGGTAAATGTATGATCCATTCAAATTCACGTATGTGATAAAAGAGCTATTAAACACATGAGATAATTTATTATCCATTCAGATTATATATAATAATGCATAGTTTTATTTTAATAATTAATATTAGCCCACTAATAAGATTAAAAAGTTATATATAATCTAAAAATTCAAGTTATATATAATTTAAGATTCAAGTGAATGTTTTGGTCCATATTAGCCAAACTTATTTTGATATTTTTTTAGAACTATTTTATTAGTCTCTGAGAACGTGACATACTTTATAATTCACAATTTTATGATATTATAATTTTTAGTTGGTGAAATGATTTTTAAATTTTATAGTTTTTAAATTGGCTAGAAAATATTTTATGGAATGTAAATAACTTGATTTATATGAGATTTAGTATTTATAAAGTTTTAAGATGAACCAAAATAAAGATGATTTAAAGTTGAGCCACTAATAAAGAAAAAAAATTATTACATGAGAAACAACAATATATTCCGGATATGCAAATCATTCTTCCATCCAATAAACATTAAAGCTGTCACCCATTATATATCACATACAACCTGACAGTATAACACTACCAATACATCTCAATGAGGAACAGACCTTAAAGCATTAAAGCTGTTCCACATCTCAACAGAATCCACTAACAGACCGATCATTCTTCCTCAATAAACGTTAAAGCTGTTGCAAAGTTTCTGCTAAATAACTTTAAATAAAACCAATCCACCGTTTAGAGAAATTATAGGTTGAAGGTTAATGATTTCAATTCTATTAATCCACTCGCTGGCTTGGCCTACCGACTTTCATCCTACATGGTCGTAAACGCTCTTCGGCTGTTGGTGCACCAGAAACGAGCAGAGGAGGAGGATATGGCGTATACCATCATCCATTGTATTAAATGCTCTTCGTCCGTGGGTGCACCAGAAGCGATGCAAAGTAGGAGAACGTTGAGCATCAGCATTGTGTTAGGCTGTCACTAGCCAACAACGAGATAATTTTAGGAGTATCTCCGCATTATGTCGTATGTATGCTGTCATTTGCTAGCGAGGAGACCGTTCTTCGAACCATCCCCACATGCAGGGTAGAAAATTGACCGGCACTTTAATTCTGCCCATAGTATAAAATCGATAAGCACTTTACTTTTACCCCCAAGGAAATTTTGTAAACATAATTCAGGTTTAGGATTTATAAAACTTTAATTGAAGTATCCAGTAATTATTAATCATTAAATTGAATATTCACCGCAGATGGAAAGTAGTTATTTTGGTTTTTATTTTTTTAATTGAATTAATTTCTTAATGTGATAGTGATTATATGAGTTATGGGTTTTTTTGACAAGCAAGTGATGATTGACGCTATGTGATTCATTTTATTAGTTTCAGTGCCATTCCTTCACTCCTGTGAGCATCACCCAATGAAATGAGTGCGAAGTGAACTATTTAAAAATCATGAGAAATCATGAGAAATTAGTCAGTTATGACTACCTCTCATGGAAATGGTCATTCGTGAATCACTGACTTTACGTAGTTGAATCCCAAAATGATATCTAATATAATGCATTGCTTAAACCCCCATACTTAAATAATAAAGTTTATTTATATTTTAAAACCTTTTATAATAAAAAGACTGAATTTTTCTTAAAATGTAGTTAAAAAAAAAATATATATAAATAATTTTTATAATCATAATAATAATAACCATTTAAAATAAATTAGATATATTAGACATATTTAAATTAGATATATTAGATGGAGTAATACAATGCACTAGTAGGGACGTAAGCGGGGAGCGAGCGACGGCAAGGAGAAACGGCACTAGGGTTCTGAACTTGCCTGCAACGGCAGGACCTCTGGCCAGTGATCTCCTGCACTGATAGCGGCAGGGCTGCAGTCACAGATCACAGGTACGGGCTTGGGCAGACTGGAACAATGAACCCCCCTCAGGGGGTAGGAGGAGACCATCCTCCAACAAATGAGAACCAACGAGGGCCAATCAAGGGTTCTGTAGGGGACCATCAGCACACAGAAGGAACCGCTGGAGAAAATCAGCAGGAGAAAGCTGAACAAGTACAGCCAGACAAACCGAAAGTAAGCTCATCCACATGCAAGCCAGTAGCTACCGACATGCCAGAAGTGGAGCTACCCAGCCACCGAATCAATGCAAGAATTCAATACATGAGAGATCATGCTCTCATCGGCAAATTTATTGGATTTTGGCCAAACGAGAAAGCCTTAAGAGCCTGGATTAGTGTTAAATGGCATCCAAAAGGACAAATAAACCTGCATCTAGGAACGAAGGGGATTTTTACCGCAGTCTTCACCTGTTTAGAAGATCGGAACAGAGTCTTTGATGGGGGGCCTTATTTTCTCAACTCAGCTGGGTTATTTCTGAGAGAATGGGTCGCACGATTCAACCCGGATAAGGAAGATCTAAGCTGGGCACCGGTGTGGATCAGGTTGTACTCGTTGCCTGGGAATACTGGGAAGAGGAGTCTCTGAAAGCAATAGGAAAAATCCTGGGTGAATTCGTCAAGGTAGCGGAGGAAACAAAGATGATCAGGTATACCTCATATGCCCGGATCTGCGTGTATATGGATCTGAAACAACCCCTGCCTGCTAAGGTAAGACTCTTTCATGAAGACTCGGAATTGATACAGTTAATTTATTATGAACATGTTCCCTTTAGATGCAGGAAATGTCATGATATAGGACACCTTTATAGAGATTGCCCTTTAAACAGTAAACCTCAGGTTCAAGTCAACCAGGAAAATCAATCCTCAGATGGCTTCATTAAGGTGCCAAATAGAAGAAGAGGACATAAAAAATCTGCAGCCTCTACAAAGTTGGCTCCAGAGGATCAATCCAAACCTTCTACTAGTAACAGCTTTGAAGTCTTGGCCAATGTAGAGTCGCAGGATCTGGAAGGCTTGAACTTCGCTAAAAAAGATTCCACTCATGAAAAAATTGAAGGATCCCATTCGAAAGCAAAGGAAAAGGCGACGGTACAAGAGGGTAACAATACCAAACCTGCCTCAAAAACTTGGAGCATCCCTGAAATGGAAATAGATGGCATAGATCCCAGTATAGGAAAGGAAACTGAAGAAGATGGAAGCTATCAAGAACCTCAATTCATGGAAGAAGATACATAATCAATAGACATTGGAGAGCTAGACATTCTGGGTCTGGAACAGGCATGTAAAACAGGTAATTTCGATAAAATACCTGACAAACAGGTGGACAATCTAGTTGCAGTCCTCAACAAAGCTCAAAAGAAATACTCATTAGGGGTTCAAATCGGCAGTCAATGGGATGGGAAGTTCATCACCAAAGACAGCAAAAAACGAGGACGGAAGACGACATTAGAAAGAACCATCAAGATTGGAGAAGTCTTGGTTGAATCAGGCAGATATGCCAAGTTAACCAAGTATTTTAATACCCACCCCAAAACCTTCTCAATGAAGTTGATGTCATGGAATATCAGAGGGCTTAACAGCCGAAGGAAAGGAAGATTATTAAAAAACATGCTAATGGCAGAAAAACCCACAATACTATTTTCGCAGGAAACTAAATGTAACTCGACCGTTTTGGAAAAAATTGCAGCAAAGGTCTAGCCTGGCGGCTTGGTAATAGTGGTGGATGCTCAAGGCGCATCAGGAGGACTTGCAGTGTTATGGGATGCACGAACAATACAACTAAAGAACATACATGCAAATAAAAATTTCATTCAGGCCATTTTTCACATAATTGGCACCAATATCCATGGACATCTGAAAAACGTGTATTTTCGTCAAGAAACCCAGCACAAGCTTGAAATTTTGGATACCATTACGCAGCTCAATACAGCCAAAACGCACCCGTTATGAATATCTGGAGGGGATTACAATATGATAGCAAGTATGGAAAGAAAAAAAAGGAGGCCGATGTAGCATCAACAGAGATGGCTCCATATTAAAAGACTTTATTCAGAACAATTGGCTAATAGATCTTCCCTCAAACAATGGAGTTTACACCTGGAATAACAAGCGGGCCATTCCAATGCAAATCGCCTCTCGGCTGGATCGTTTCTTGATCTCGGACAATGTTGTTCACATCAGAGGCGAATTCATTGCATCAATTCTTCCTTACTCTGGCTCTGATCGCTGGCCAATAGCCCTTCATTGGAATCGTCCAGGAAGAAACACCAAGTGACCCTTCCGGTTTGAAGCTTTTTGGCTCGCACATCTAGACTTCTACGAATTTGTAAAGGCATCCTGGTTAAAATTTAACCCCACAGATGGCACTAAAATGTCAATCTTCCAAAGAAAGCTGAAACACCTCAAGGGGGAAATCAAAGGTTGGAATAACTCTATTTTTGGCAACATATTCAAAGCTAAGGACCGCCTCAATCAAGAGATGAAAAATGTTCAGCAAAAAATAATAGTTGAAGGACGCTCAGAAGAGCTAGCCCAGAAGGAGCAGTACATTGAAAGTCAAATCCTTGAAAGGGACTTACAGGAGGAAGTTCTCCGGCGGCAAAAATCCAGAGTTAGATGGCTAAAGGAAGGGGAAAAAAATACAAAATACTTTCACAAAACCACTGTGCAAAGGGGAATGAGAAACCATATCTCCCATATCATCAATGAACAAGGAGATAAATTGAAACTCATGAGGGTATTGAACAAGAATTTCTCACATATTTTAAGAAGATGAATCAAGAACCTAATGTCAATAGAACACAGGCTATTGATAGCATCACTAGAAACATACCCAGCCTAATTACGGAAGAGCACAATCTTCTTTTGCTCAAACCAATCAGTCTTCAAGAGGTAGAATATGTAGTGCATCAGCTAAAATCTGGGAAAGCGCCAAGTCTAGATGGATTTACCTCAAATTTCTTTCAGCATTTCTGGGACCTGGTCAAATGGGAAGTTTGGCAGGTTGTGGAGGAATCACGAACGCTAAGATGGATGTTTCCAGGTATGAACCCAACTTTCATTGCACTAATACCCAAAGCCGAGGAATCTAATACTCCTGATAAGTATAGGCCGATTGCTTTATGTAACATTATCTACAAAATTGTCTCCAAGGTTATAGCTTCCAGACTGAAGCCTTTGCTTCCCCTTATTATATCGCCAGAACAATCTGGATATGTAGAAGGCAGACAGATCACGGATGGGATTATCTTAACCCATGAAATAATTCACTCTCTTAAGCAATCCAAAAAACCAGGTATGCTTCTCAAAATCGATTTATCCAAAGCTTTTAATAGCATCAGTTGGGACTATATGCAAAAAATTCTAAAAGCCTTTGGGTTTGCCCCTCCCTGGATTCGATGGGTCAGTATTCTTGTGTCATCATCATCTTTCTCTATTCTTATCAATGGAATACCATCAACCACATTACGTCCTTCTCGGGGTATCAGACAAGGTGACCCTCTATCGCCCTTTCTTTTTGTTATTCTAGCGGAGGGTCTGGGTCGAAGCATTAAAGAAGCTATCCTCTCGCATAACCTCAGAGGCCTAGCCTTCCACAATATCCCTGCCTTTTCTCACCAACAATTCGTTGATGACAACATGTTATTTGGCCATCATTTTGTTCAAGAAGCTCGAGCATTCAAATTAATTCTCTCAAACTTCTCGGAAGCCTCGAGAGCTCTCATCAACAAAGTCAAATCTGAGATTTTTTTCTTCAACACGCCTCCTACCACCCAAAGAGCAATTGCCTGCATCCTAGGCTTCACCATAGCCTCTCTTCCGTCCAAATATCTGGGGGCTCCTCTATTTGCACTGGCTATTAAGCATTCTTCGTGGAATTGCCTTTTAGAAAAACTTGAAGCTAAACTTCCTTATGGACTCATAGAACTCTTAATATGTCCGGCAGGCTGGTCCTAATTAAAGTTGTTCTTCAATCCATGCCTACTTATCTCTTCTCCATCCTGGCAGTGCCTAAGTGGGTCCTTAAGGCAATCAAACAGCTGCAACGTAACTTCTTATGGGGAAATTCGGGCCTAAATAGGAAATGGGTGCTAGTTAAATTGGAGAAAGCATGTCTTCCAAAAAAGGCGGGAGGCATTGGGCTGAGAGACCCAGAACATAGTAATCTTGTTATGGGGGCCAAAATTTGGTGCATATGGCTCTCCAATCCAAGCACTCCCTGGGCATCTCTATGGACAGCAAAATATGCAGGCAATGTACCCATCGAGGAAAGAATTAGAATGTCAGAAGTGAGCAAAGGATCAGTTATATGGAACTCAGCCAATCTTCAACACCATCTAATTCAAAAGCATAGCTTTTGGGATGTGAAGAATGGTACTACAGCAAGGTTTTGGGAAGATTCATGGTAGCACTCCCAAATCTCAGAGACAACATTCAGGGGATCCTAAACAAAGACATAACCTCCTTTGATAAGGTTAGTCAATTTTGGGAACCTCACAATGGGCAAGAACACAGGAAATGGAAAGAGGTCCGCCACATATTATCACACAGCCCAGAGCAATCTTATCTCACACTTGCTTCAGAAATTCAAAAACGGAAAATACTATTTTCAGAAGACATGGATATTCTGAGATGGGGGTACGAGGAAAAAGGCATTTTCACTACTCAAGAAGCTTACAAACTAATCATCAAAGAAAGGGTAGTTAAAGATAAGTTATGGAATAATATATGGAATTCCTGCATATGGCCGAAGGTCTCTACTTTTTTATGGTTGCTGTCTCACAACAGAATATTAACCTGGAACAATCTAAGAAACTGGAACTTCACTAGGCCATCCATGTGTCCCAACTATAAACAAGACGAGGACACAACATTACATCTCATGCAAACCTGTCAGCTTGGTAGGAAAATGTGGGAAAAGATCACATTTCGGTGCAAAAAGAAGGTAGAATACATGGGGATATTACAGGCACCCTTCGCACCTGGAGCCAAGAACCATATCAAAGTAAACTATTAAATGTTCTATGGCAACTCATTCTTGGTCTATTAATGTGGAATATCTGGAAGGAGAGAAACAGATGGATCTTTAAAGATCAAGCGATGTCACTTGAGCAGTTATGGAAAGGATTGCTTAATAACCTTAGAGAAACTCTAGCTATGAAAGTATGGTCCAAGGAAGACTTCCCATCAAACCCACAGGAACAAGCTATCTGGGAAAACTGGCAGATTAAATTAAATATGCTGATTCCAACCAAGGATAACATACCTAACCATCAGATGCCAGTAGCCATATGGAATCCACCGCCAATCAATATGTTTCAACTTAACTTTGACGGAGTTTCAAGAGGCAATCCAGGGAAAACGGGATTTGGAGGAGCCATCAGAGACTCTCAAGGTATCCCTCTCATAATGTTTCATGGCTCAATAGGATGGAACACCAATAATGCAGCGAAACTAGAAGGATTATGGAGAGGTCTTAATATAGCACAAGAATGAGGCTTTTTTCCTCTGATTGCAGAAGGAGACTCCCAGATCATCATCACTATGGCCTCAAAACTAATGCAAGGATCCCCTGTTCACAAAGTCAGTAGCACGTACCACGTATCAATGCCAGTACTGAAAAGGATGGCAGCTAGCATCACAACCAACAGTTCTTGTCGGTTAAAGGCAGGTGAGTATCAGGCATTCAAGGCTCTGCGTAATGGCGGATCGGGCTTGGGAGTAATGGTGCTGAGCAGGAAAGTTAATGAGCTACAAGGACATCTTTCCCGCTTGGTGGACCTCAATCAGGGCATAAAAGAAATGCACCTCGGCGGATATGGCACAGAGGCATGCTTCAGATGGTTAATTCGATTGAGCTCTAGAATAGCACGCAGTGCATGGGAGCCTCCCTGGGTCAGGTATCTATCTATTGGTTCTGGACTGGTAAGAGGGTCTAGTAGGTCTGATCCTATTCTTTTCAATTTATCCCCGTGTCTAAATATTGTTGTCTTTCGTTATGTTAAGTTCATTCTTTGTCTCGGGGTCTGGCACAAGAATTTGGTGTTGCTTGTCACTGTTTGGGGTCTGGGCATAGCGTATCTGGTCAATACAGAGCAGGAGCTGTGGATTTGATCAGTTAATAATTGGGTTGAGCTGGAAGGAGTTTGGTTCTGAAGTGTCTGGTCTTTAGCTTGCAATTGGCTGTTCATTCCCCCAATTCAGGATCTCTGTTTGAACATTCATCACCGGAATTCCACCATGCCTCGCCAACGTGGAATCCCAAGACATGGAAGTCATACTGGGTCACGGGGAGGTTCTAGCAGTCGCGGCGGCTCTGTCCCGCAATGCATAGAACCTTTGGCTTATGTACCACCGCCTCACCATCCTAAGATAGTTCTGGTCCCTCTCTCACCAGCTCTTTCCATTCAGCTCGTTTTAAGTTTCGCAACAAGCTGAACAAGCCGCTAATCTCTGCTGTTGTCACGGTGCCCTTTTCGGAGGAGGAAGAAGAGTCAGAATTCGAGGAAGAGCCTGCTAGTGGAAAAGAAACATCCAGTGAGCAGGCTCATTCCAATAATTCCAGTGCTCATCAAGAAAGCCCAATTGGGGATGTCCTCAACGCTTCGTGGATTTTGTGCGATGATGGCCAACAAGAAATACCTCGGCACCAGCCTTCATCGTCACAGGAGCGCGTCAAGGATTGTGAGCCTGCAAGTACTTCCAGGAACATCCTCCACCTTGTTCTCCCTCCAGGACGTAGCGCGATGGATGTAGAAGACAACCTCATGGTTACCTGGGTCAACCGAGCAAGCGAGAAGGATGCCGGCTCTCCTCAACAGGATTAAGAGCTTGTTTGTTCTATGGTTTGTTCTTGGTCTGCATTTTCCTATTTTGCATGGTCTATTTTCTCACTGGCATGAAATTTACAATCTACAGGTTTTTTGATACTCAACGGAAATGTAGTAGCCCTTCTAAGCTCAGTGAAGAGCTGAATTTGGTATTTTTGTATTTTTGTAAGCTCAGTGAAGAGCTGAATTTTGTAAAAATCAACAGTCTGCCTATGGTTCTAATAGTTCAATATGTAAAGGTAAGGCATCAGGACACCTGCAATAGGTTTTTTGGTAGAGGGCAGGCTACAGCCCCCTCAGAGGTTAAAACCTCTCTGTAAATATTTTTCCTCTTTTTATTAATAGAATAGTCTTTGCAGAGAAAAAAAAAATTAGATATATTAGACATAATAAAATTGTATTTTAGTCAAAGCCTACAAAAAATAAATTAGATATATTAGACATATTTAAATTAGATATATTAGACGTAATAAAATTGTATTTTAGTCAAAGCCTACAAAAAAATATAACCTCTTTAAATATTTATAATGTTGAGTGTATTATGAAGTAAAAATTTTAATATTTATCAATTTTTACCCACTCTTTAATTTATAAGACGTGGGAAGAATAAATGTGGGAAGAATCCATACCTAAGTAAAATTTAATGGCTTTTTCTCTTGCAATTGAATGCCAAAGACTTGGATACTTGCGTTAAACAGTGTCTTAGCCTTTTAATTTAGAAAAGAACCTTTTTTTTGCAAGATAAGGTCTCAACTCATCTAACATTCTCTCGGGGCTTTGATCAACTTTGATCTTATTACCAACATAGATCCATTTTAAATATTGATCTCACATGAGCCAAGAAGGATCCACTTTCTTCACTTGCAATTTTTTTTATAAACGAATATTATTTAAATGTTTTGTATAGTTATTTTTTATTTTATTTTTATTTTTCATTTTAATTTTAATTTTAATTTTATTTTGGTAGACATCAACAAAATTTAACTTTGATGAGAGATGGACAACATTACACATAACAATTCACTGTAAAATAAGCCTCTCGGCTCAAAAGACGAAAAATCCTGACCTTCACTTTCTTAAAAGGTCTGCGACGCATCATGGTCGTTACTGTGCACACAAGATGGGAGGATTGAAATGTTGGGAGGTTCAACTTCTTTATGTATGAATAATAGACCGTTGGCATGGGAAAAGTGTTCAAAAGTTGAGAGGTTCAAGTTTGGTATGTATGAATAACATATTGTTGGCATGGGTAGTGGAATGAACACGAATCATTGTGAAAGCAATATAGAATTTTGAAAGTGCTAAATAGTTTTCCAATGGATTTGGGAAAACTTCTTTACACTGTTATTTCAGAAAAAAATTGAATGCAATTTAGAAAAGTATTTGATTAGTGCACAAGTTATTACAAATTTGGAAGAACCAATCATGATGCAAACAAAAGCAAGGGTGACATCATATTACATTTTTATAAACTTAGATCAAAGAATGCTTAGTAATACATGAAAATCTGTCTATTTTTTTTCTTTACAAGTTTTATTCTCAATGTCAATGGAATTATATAGAAGAATAAGTGAATTATAGGTTTTATAGATTTATTTTGTTGGAAATTTTGTTCAGTTTAGATGAAAATAGAAGTAACCATTACAAGCTAATATATAAATATTACAAAAGCGATTAGAATTCAATTTCTTTCTACATCTCTATATAAAAAAACTAAGTATAATACAATGATATATAGCCTCTGCGAGGACATGCATCTTGGTTGGGTGTCATAATGCATGGTAACATCTCTCAAGTATAGGGCATGCAATCATCAGTTAACTATTTCATAGCTTATGCATGACTCCATTTATAGTATAATTCCACTCATAGTGAATAGAAGTATAACTCATGCATGCATGATTCCACTCACTAGTCTAATTGAAGTACAACTATATCTTAACTTACGGTGAAAAATCCAATACATGTGGATGAAACCTATTAGTACTCCAGGAAACTCTCCTAGGTTGTAGCTCGGAGATGTCTGATAACATATGATCTTCAATATTGTTCTATGGACTATTGGAATGGACGATGGTTTGGATCAAGCCAGATAACCGCTTCAACTCTGTTTTACTCTAGACATGCATGAACACCCTTAGGTTGACAAGGCTTTAGACCACTAATGCTCAATAGTTTTTATAGATTCAATGGATAGATGGAGAATACTGACTATACCAGCAGATGCATACATGAACATATATGAATGGCTAGCTATAGGAAGTAAATGAAACTTGCAAATCTAATTTATCAACACAGAGATAAGATGACAATTATTTGGAATTAGTCATAGAAGAAACGTGAATAACCTATCCAATTGCAAATCCAATCTATCAATGCAGAGATAAGATGAAAGTTATCTGGCATTAGACATAGAAAAGAGATGGACATTCAACATGTAACAACAAAAGAAGCTTGTATTACTGGAATGAAGATGAGAAGCTGCAAGGAACAGAGTATCTATAGTCTCCAGAAATTGAACCCTTGTTTTTTCCTATTTTGGGTCATTTATAGGCCATTTATAATGTTATGGGGCTTTCTGAGACCTCCAACTGTCCTAACCTATCACCTTTGGCTTTAACTGCCTGATTACATATCTCAACAGCTAATGAGGACACATGTCTCCTTTCATAACCAAAACAGTAACCATTTCCGGTACCACATTGCACTGTTAGGTTGCTAGCTCGTGTGGATAATGTCTATAACTATTTCTAGTAGTTGGCAGCCTCGTGCTGGTCTCTTTTCCTCTTCTCAGCCCTACATTCCTTTATTTGGCTTAACTATCCCACTGTTGTATAAGCTGGCAGATACAATGGCTCTCCTCCTCGAGCAACTGACAGGGAGTGACGAGCAGGGGTGTATGGGCTGTTGGGTGTACCAAATCGGATGAATAGAGTAATGGTAGGGTGGCAGAGGACAAGTTAGGGTTGTTGTGGACGGAAGTCATCGGATTGGTGGAATCAATGCTGGCGATTGATCTCCAGAGGCATGGAGTCGTGGCGAGGGGCGGACCAGATCAGGGCCATTGGATCACCTATGGGCAGATCAGACAGTCATCGGGTGGAGGAGATACGTGGTGGCTAACAGTCGTGGGTGGTTTTTGGAGGTGGGGATTACGCAGTAAGCAAGAATTGTTAGAACCCCCCCGATGCCACTCAACAATTGACACATAGTAGCGAATGAGAGAGAGGAAACTTCCCTCATTAGGCAGTTATTCCTCGTACTTTTTGCTCACCCGATATGTATGATAGCCATCGATCTGGGTGGGGCAGGTCAACGGTTCAGTGCGATCGTGCACATTGCTGCGGGAAAAAGGCTCCCCCCATATTTCAAAAGTTATGCAAATTTCGTCACAAATCTTGTTGGGTCCGGGTACTATAGCATATGGCTTCACCTCTAGATCTTAGCCGTTGATTAGCCAGCTGCAACGGCTCAAATGAACTCACTATTGCCATCGCTGAAGGCCCTGCCTTAAAACTATATTACTGACCCTCACGACTAACACTAGCTCCTTCTGGTGATGAAAGCCTCCCTGTGATGTTTCAAGTACTACAAAACAATGCCTTTCTTATAAAACCAAAATAAAATCTTCCTCCTAGTGTTCCATTAGGCATGGAATCTATTCTGCAAAAATAAAAGCTGAAAAACATATTTACAATACTTAGGCTTTAAAGCCTTAAATGAAATAAAGTTTCAAAAACCACCCATTGACTGGGCTACCAAACACATCTTCCACCTCCAGATTGTTCAAAATGAAAGTATTGTTCCTTTGGTCCTAAGAAATGATAAACAGACCTATCCATAAGGAGTCAAACTTACCATGATTACCTTTCTTTTACTTAAATGCATCCCATTTGAGAACCCAGTCACCAACCTGGAAATTGTCCACCTTTGTGTTTCTGTCAAAGGTTTCTTTGATTTTCTTCTGATGAGCTTTTGACTTCTCACCCAACTACTCTCTGATCTGTTGTAGTTCAACCAGGTTATTCATCCTCCTTACCATGTCATTCTCTTCATCTTGGTCTTCTTGCAGGAATTTGGCCACCGGGAGAATCAACTAGGTAGGAAAAATAACATCAGTGCCATGAACCAGCTTGAATGGAGAATTTCCTATGGACTTCTTATTGGTAGCCCTATCAACCCATAGCACAAAATTCAACTTGGAATCCCAGCTCTTTTTGTTGTCTTCCGATAGAGTTTTTATTATCCTCACAAGACTCTTGTTAGATGATTCCCCCAGGCCATTTCCTTGAGTATAATATGAGGTAGAATGCACCAACCGAATGCCCATGAATTCACACATGTCCACCAATTCTTTTTCCCTGAAAGCTTCTACATTATCGGTGACTAGTTTAGTTAGGCAACCAAATCTAGTGAAAATATTATCATTCAAAAACTTTATCACAACTTGTTGATTAGCATTCTTAGTGGGTATAGCCTCAATCCATTTGGTGAAATAATTGACAGCTACCAAGATCCATTTATGCTGACCACTCGAATGTGGATTAATCTCACCTACGAAGTCCAAGCCCCACTACTGGAAGGGACCAATGACATGTATTGGCTTCAAGGGAAGAGATTTTAATTGTTATCTTCCTGCAAACTTCTGACATTTGTCACAAGACCTCATGAAAGAAATCACATCTGAGAACACAATGGGCCAATAATACCCAGTCCTCAGGATCTTGTGGGCTATGGTTTTCCAATAATGATGCCCTCCACAAATGCTAGAATGGAATTGGTGCATGACTTCCATAGATTGTACCTTATCTAGACATATCAAGAGGATTCCTGATGGGTCTTTCCAATAAAGAAAATTTTTATTAATGCAGAATTTGGTTGATCTGAGCTTAATGGCTCAGGATTGACATAAGCTAAGCCCTGGAGGGACCTCTAGCTTTTGCAAAAAATAAACTATGCTGGAATACCATTCACAGGTTGCTAGATTTTTAGCCAAAGACAAGTTCTGCTCTTGCTCTTTTGCTGCTTCCTCTGCCTGCTCCCCATTTGAATTTGAACCCATGCAATTTATGTCTAGCAAACTGCAATTTTCCTTATCTATGAGCTTAGCCAAGCCCTAGCCTTTGACCAGCTTGGTGGGCTTCACCTCTATGTTAAACTCTATGAACTTTTCAATCCATTTAGCTCTCTTTCCATCAACATCTGGCTGGGTTAGGATATATTTTATTGAGGTTGAAGGTACATATGGAGTCACCTTGGAATGCAAAATATAAATTTTGAAGGCCTTCAAATATTTTATGAGAGCATAAGCTTTTTTTTCAATAAGGTCGTACCTTAGTTCAACATCCCTCAGAGTTTTGCTAAAAAAGGCCACAGGGTGATCTATACCTTCATCATTTTTTTGCAATAGAACTGTTGAAAGTGTATCATAAGAGGCAAAAGAGAAGATATAAAACTCCTTGGTGTAATCTAGACTGATTAGAGTGGGAGCTTCTATGATAGCTTCCTTAATGGCCTCAAAAGAGCTTCTTGCAGCATCTCCCATTTTATTTCTGATCCTTTCTTTAGCATGGAAGTGATGTGCTTCACTAACTCTACAAAGTTTGGAATGAACCTTCTGACAAATTTAATCTGACCCAGGAAAGATTGAATATCCTTTTTTGACCTTGGGGTGGACAATGTCTAAATTTCTTGAACTCTGGTTGGATCAATCTTCACACCTTTAGCAGAAACAATATCTCCCAGAAGTTTGCCTTCTTCTAGCGCAAACTGTGATTTCTTTGGGTTCACAAAAATTCTAAACTGTTTGCACTTTAGAAACACCTTCTTCAAGTGTTGCAAATGGTCTTGGTGATTGATGGAAAAAACTATTATGTCATCAAGGTAAATAAGGACAAACTCTTCCTTCTCTCCCACAAAGGCTATGTCCACAGCCCTATGAAAAGTAGCCCCAACATTCATCAGTCCAAAAGGCATCTTGGAGTACATGAAATTGCCCCAAGGAGTAGTGAAGGTGGTCTTTTCCTGATCTTCTAGGTGTACACCAATCTGATTGTAACCTAAAAATCCATCTAAGAAAGACATGACTCTAGGCCCTGAAACTTTTTGTAGCAAGTGTTGCATCTTATGCAGGGGGTAGTTGTCTTTTCTAGAGCATTTGTTCAAATTCCTGAAGTCAATGCACAACCCAATTTCCCCATTCTTTTTTCTGACTAACACCAGATTAGCTATCCACTTTGAATACCTTAAGGGAACTATGATCTTGGCATCCAACAATTTCTTAATTTCCTTTTCAATCAAAGGCAGTAAGAGAGGGAAGATAGGTCTTAACTTCTTCTTAAAAGGGATAGTGTCCTTCTCCAGTGGGATTTTCTGCTAAATGATGTTTGTGTCATAGGTCTTAAGATCACTGTACTCCCGAGCAAAGACATCAACAAATTGTTTCATCAGGGTGGAATACTCAGAACTTTGGGCAGCAAACAAGTGGGTGGACAAATTTATGTATTTTGGATGATCTGGGCTCCCTATATTATGTCTGTGAACTACAGACTCATTTTCTTTTTTGGTAGGCTTATAAGGTACATCATTATGATCAAACAACTTTTCTAGGGGCACCAATCCTTTGGGTATATGGTTACTAGGTAACTAGACAATGTTGTCCTGGTCGATCTTGTTCTTTAGCTCAGACTGGTTGCATTCTTCAATGGTTTCATTTCTGTGGTCAATGTGCATTTTAGAAAATTCATCAATGACTTGTGAAAACCTATTAATCTCATCATCATCTTCAAAAACTTTCTAGTATTTCACATTCTCAGGCAGAGATGGTCTATATTTCACCTAAACTTCATAAGTCAATTTAGGAGGCAAAGGAGGGATAAACGTGCTAGCAGACACAACATGGAAATTCGCTAGTTGGTTCTTCATTCTAGGGAAGTAAGAAATAATGAAACTACTAAAAGAACCCTTGAGCTTCCATACCTCATCTCTGTATGCTTTCAGCCTCGGATTCTTTGCTTGGAAAGTTTTGTTCACCTGCTGAATGATAAGCTCTGCACGTCCAAACACATTTAGACCTTTGATACCCATTTCTTTAGCAACATTTAAGCCCAATATCAAGGCCTCATACTCTGCTATGTTATTGGTGACCTGAAAAGTTAACTTGAAAGATAAATGAATGTGTTCTTGTGTGGGGGATACGAGGACTACACCTACCCCTGCGGTTTCCTTAGAGCAAGCTCCATCAAAGAACATGTCCCAAATTTGCGGGCCTTCTTCTTCTATGATCCGACAAACTAGTTCCCTAAGCTACATGGAGGTCAACTGGGATTCTTCAATTTGAAGAATACAGGCTCCAAAATCAGTGTCAACAACATAGATAGGATGATTAGTGGGATTCTTCTTATGACTGATGATATAAGCCAACTAAGCTTCTCTATATAATCTCCTACTTTCACCTCCAAAAACTAGGACAACAGCATAGGATAGATCATTTTGCAATGTTCCACCTGATCTCTTGATCCAACCTCTAGAAAGAAACATGCCAAACTTGGGGGGCACATTTGCTACCACAATATCCATCATCATGCTCTTCATAGGCAGCTGAGACAAGGTGATGGCTAGGTCTTTGATTAATCCCAAACATTTCACTTTTCTAGAGTCAAAAGAAAATAGGTCATGATAAGACTTGGTAATGTCAAGACCCAACTCATCCATGACAACCTTAGGCATTGGATTGTGGCTGGCTCCTGTGTCTAGAAGGCAGTTGTGAAGGATTTTTTCATGAATAGTGAAAGAGACATAGAATGATGGGGAGATGTCATTATAATTTTCAATCATTGGACTGAGAACAATAATTGGTTTGTCATCTTGTAGGTTTACGTAGTCAGTGGAGGCTTGGATGGCATTGGGCTCAAGGGCCTCTAGGATAGATCTCTTGAACGACTTATTCTTCACTAGTTCAACCAGAGGTATAGGTATCCTTAGCCTCTAAATTTCTGATTGAAAACTGAAAGGAGAAGGAGACTTGTCAAGGCCTCTTACCTCGTGAGCTAGAGCTTTTAGGATGATAGGATCAGCTGCTGGTCGCTTCTGCTTTTTAGCTTTCTATTCTATAGGGACAACAACTCTTTGAATAGGGGTTTCCTTGGCATTATTCATCTTTGACCTCAGGTTATATCCTTGCTGATCTTCAATTTCTAGAATAGCCTCACCATCCCACTCTTGGCTGATCTGGTCATTAAATAATGACTTTTCATAGGCTACTAAAGTAAAAAAGGAGGCGTTTCCTTTGTCTTCCATACAATGGATCTCATCATCTTCTTGAAACTGCTCCTCTTTCATGAATACATTCTGGAAAGGGGTCTTCACCCTTTGGTCTTCATTGGCGTCCTTGCTTCTTTGTAGAATCCGCAACTGCTCATTAACCCTTCTATATGGATTTGGATTCCTAGGAGAAAAGGTATTAGGGACTCTTCCTTTCCCAAGGTGCTGCTCAACCTTTAATTTTGAGATTTCAGAGGCTAGTGACTTTATCATCTTGGTCATTTTATCTATCTTGGGTTCTGAAGATGACGAATATTCGCCCCTATGTCTCCTTCTATCAACTCTACCTCTGAGCTTCTCTGCAACCATGATGTTTGATTCTACTTCCAAGGCTACATCCTACATATTAGCCAAAGTAGCACATCCCCTCTCCCTCAAAAGTAGGCAAAATTCAGAATCAAAAGCATTGGCATAGGTGAGTTTAGCAGAGGTAGTGGTGGGTTTTAATTCAGCTGGTATCTTGTTGTACATTCGGTTAAACGTCTTATTAAAATTAGATAATGACTCACCATTTTCCCACTTTAAGTTATCAAACTTAGTGTGGTAGTAGAGTAGATCCTTCTTAGCCCCCCCCTCCCCAATGCTTTAGAAATGCATCATCTAAAGCATCAATATCTACTATAGACCTTGGGGTTAGTTCTCTGAACCATTTTCTAGCCTCTCCATCTAGGCTTTGGACAAAGAATCTCATCCAGACATCATCTTCACTAATGTCCAAGTTATCAGCATAGCTATAGAGTGACTCAAGCTATTCTTCAGGTGTAACACCTTCACTCCCATTGAACTTAGCTATATACTTCTAATATTCTCCTTTAGGCATGACATTCAAAGGGGTGGGCAGTAATAAATGTCCATACCTAGAAGCTATGGTTCTTTCCATTTTGGTAGGTGCTTGTGGGCCTACCATAGCTATGGTGGCTATAGGAGTATTGGAATTCTGAATGAAAAAAGGATGAGGAGTGAATGATAGGACTAAAGCGGTATGATGGATAACGGGCAAGGTTTCCTTTGGGCTTACAACAAAAGGAGAACCTAAGGAATAAGGAGCTTTATGAATCTCTAGGATTTTTTCTTCACTGCTAGTGTTAGAGGCTATACTCTCAACATGTATTTGTTCTAATACATGCCTTTCTTGAAGAGATATAGAATATTGTTTAGATTTACCTGAACTTGATGCTCCTTTCTACAAAACCTTTCTTTCTTTGATGATTTTTTCAGGGTTAGGCACTGGATCAGCTTGTGGCTTCTGAGGATTTCTCTAAGTATGCCTCCCAAACTGAGCCAGAACTATGAAGTGGAGTCGCCAAGAGATTCAACTTCCAATATAGTCGCCAGATAAATGATTACAACCAAAAATGTGTCCAGACTCTATCTATCATCAAAGTTGGATCTGTTTCATCTCCCAGGGAATTTGAGCTTCAATATCCTCTCCGCAGCAATCACGCAAATTATGATAGCACTCCAGGAAACTCTCCTAGGTTGTATCTCGGAGATGCCTAGTAACATATGATCTTCGATATTGTTCTCTGGACTATTGGAATGGATGATGGTTTGGATCAGGCCAGATAACCGCTTCAACTCTATTTTACTCCATACATGCATGAACACCCTCAGGTTGACAAGGCTTTAGACCACTAATCCTTAATAGTTTATAGATTCAATGGATAGATGGAGAATATTGACTATACCAATAGATGCATACATGAACATATATGAATGCTAGCTACATGAAGTAAATGAAACTTGCAAATCTAATTTATCAACGTAGAGATAAAACTATAATTATCTTGCATTAGACACAGAAGAAACGTGAATAACCTATTCAATTGCAAATCTAATCTATCAATGCAGAGATAAGATGACAGTTATCTGGCATTAGACATAGAATAAATCATGATTAGACTTATCGAAGTGCAAGCTTAGAGAAGAAGAGAGATGGACATTGAACATATAACAACAAAAGAAGCTTGTGTTGTTGGAATGAAGATGAGAAGCTGCAAGGAACAGAGTATCTACAGTCTCCAGAACTTGAACCCTTGTTTTTTCCTATTTTGGGTCATTTATAGGCCATTTACAATGCTCTGGGGCTTTTTGAGACCTCCAAATGTCCTAACCTATCACCTTTGGCTTTAACTACCTGATTACATATCTCAACAAACAATGAGGATGCAGGTCTCCTTTCATAACCAAAACAGCAACCATTTCTGGTACCATGTTGCACTGTCAGGTTACTAGATCGTGGTGGATAATATCTGTAACTATATTTGGTAGTTGGTGGCCTCGTGTTGGTGTCTTTTCCTCTTCTTGGCCCTGCATTCCTTTATTTGGCTTAACTGTCCCACTATCGTATAGGCTGGTAGACACAATGGCTCTCCTCCTCGGGCAACTGAAACAGAGTGGCTGATGGGAAGTGGCTAGTAGGGGTGTATGGGCCATTGGGTGTACCAAATCGGATGAATAGAGTAATGGCAGGGTGGTAGAGGACAAGTTAGGGTGGCTATGGATGAGGGTCATCAGATTGGTGGAATCAATGATGACGATTAATCTCCGAAGGCATGGAGTCGTGGCAAGGGGCAAACTAGATCAGGGTCGTTGGATCACCTATGGGAAAATCGGACGGTCATTGGGCAAAGGAGATACATGGTAGTTAACATCCATGTGTAGTTTTTGGAGGTAAAAGCGGTTTCCATCGGGTGGGGATTAGGTGGTAAGCGGGAATTGTCAGAACCCCCACGATGCCACTCAACAATTGACACGTAGCGGTAGAGGAGAGAGAGAAAAGCACCCTCATCAGACGGGTATTCCTCATACTTTTTGCTCACCTGATATGTATGATAGTCGTCAGTCTAGGCGGGGTGGATCAATGGTTAACTGGGATCATGCACATTGTCGTAGGAAAAAGGCTCCAGTCAGATTTCAAAAGTTATGCAACTTTCGTCATAGATCCCATTGGGTCTGGGTACTATAGCATATGGCTTGGCCTCTGGATCTCGGTTGTTGATCAGCTAGTTGCAATGGATCAGATGCACTCATTGTTCCCACCACTGAAGGCCCTGCCTTAAAACTATATTACTAACCCTCACGACTAACAAAACCAATGCATGGTAATGGCTCCAAGTTAAGAGAAACATGTGACCAAATAGGGAAAATACAAAAAATATGTTTATACATAAATATCCCCATTGAAGCTCAACTAAGGTGAAAAATTAAATAAAATGGGTCTCAAAATATGTAGCCATGTTAGGTAGCCAATATATAATGCACCTAATAAGGGGTAAAGAAGAGGAAAGAGGGAAAATCTAGTTGGAACATACCCGCACCACCCCACCACCCCCCCCCCCCCCCACCCTCCCCCCCCACCACCCCCTCCTTCAAATGTTACTAAGACAACTACTAGGTTGTTATTGGTGCCTTCTCACCAAGAAGATCTCATAATCTTGCAATTCATTGTTCTGCGAAGGTTTTGATAAAGATATCTGCAAACTGTTTAGCAAATGAATAACATTTCAGATCAATTATACCATTGTGGTTCAAGCCTAGAAAAATGTGCATGTGAACTTAGATGTTTTTTCTTTGCTATCACTAGGTTAGATCTTTGCAAAACATTAAAGTATTATGGTTTTCACACTAGATAACCATTGATTGATGGAAATAAATGATAAACTTTGTCAGAATGCATTGCAACCAGACAGCTTGTGTGGTTGCATTAATGGCACCACTATACTTTACCTTCACTAAAGATAAAGAAATTGTTGATTACCTTTTACTCTACCAATAGATAGGCCCTAATCAAAGGCTAAAAGCATAGCCTAAAGAGGACTTGTGATCTGTGTCGTTTCGTGCCCAAAACAAATATGTGTATCTACTAATATATAATGAGCATCATGCTACATACTAGATCCCATAAACTATGGTTCCCTTAACATACCAAAGAATCATCTGGGCTACTTTCTAATGGAGCTCATGCAACTCATGCATGTACCTAGGTACTACTCCAATGTCCTACGAAATGTTTGGCCATGAGTGAGTAAGGTATAAAAGGATACCCATGAATTTCCTATAAAGAAAACAACCTACCAACGATGTTGTGCTTCCATTTTCTAGTTTAATTCAGGATAAGAAAGGTGTGGTAGCTAGATTTAAGATAGTCATATTGAATCTAACAATTATATCGTGTACATAATTTGCCTAAGTGAATGCGATTCTTGAATTATATATCAAGACCAAGAAATTAGTTGAGAAGCATCATGCTAGTCATGGAGAACTTGTTATCTTGTGAAGACTTGACAACAACAATTGTTGAGGGGGAACTAAATATGATAAGTAAGTTGTCTACACATAATACTATCAACAATAATGAATCAAATTGAATCAACATATAAATTTTTGGGTTAGATTTAGAATGTTGGAACTGTTGGGAGAGAAGGTTTGGATTCCATCTCCGTGTACCATGCAAGAGGTGCTTGTTTAAGACTATACAAATATTGCTTCAATCTACACACTAATGATGAGTTCTAAACATATCATTTTTATTTCTTCATATAGATCTCTTCATTAGCATTTACATGAAGAAATTCATTTTTCACATCCATGTGGTAAACCTCCCACTTCTATGTTACTCCAATTGCAAGAGACATCCCAATGGAGTCCATTTTTTCCAGTAGCACAAAAGTCTCATCATATTCAATCCCATTCAGCTATGAAAAATCCTTGGCTATGGGCCTGGATTTATAATTCTTTATAATTCTATTTGTTTCTCCTTTGGTTTTGTAGACCCATTTACAATAGACAACCTTTTTATTGAATTGGAACCAAATCCCATCTGTGGTTCAAAATGACAAAGTTGTATTCATCATTCGTTACTGCTTCCCAATTAGGATTTCCTTTAGCCTCTTCATAAAATTGAGGATCAAAAGATAATAGCTTGTAGCAGTGCATGTGCATGAATGGTTCCATAGCTATCGCTGCATGTGAATATTCTTGCACTTGAGACCTCATGGAAATATCATCTAAGAGGTCACCTATGAGGCACCACTTTGGTGCCAAAGTTTGTGGGGGATTTGAATCTTTTATGAACCGATCATTATATTTAGAATTCTAATTTGAAGCACATGAAGAATCATCATCTCAAAGATCAACATCTGGAAGCAGAGAAGGTTGTGCAAGAGGCTCCTCTAGAGTTATATGTAGATGATCTTATTCAAAGTTTACACTCCTCTCAATAAAGGGTTTTTTTGTGGTAAGATCTAGCAACCTATACCCTTTGACTCCAGCTAAATATCCAATGACCATGCACTCCTTTATATGTGGTTGTAAAGCCTTTCGATTATCCAATAGAATTCGAGCCCATTCTCATGATCCAAAGTTATGAAAGTGGGAGACTTATCTTTTCTTACCACATTAAGCCTCACATGGATTTTCCCCCATCATGGATTTGTGTGGTACTCTGTTGATGTAAGCAACACAATTGATTGCTTCAACCCATAACTTTGAATATAATGACCTCGTATGCAACATGTAGTTGGCCATTTGTATTAGTGTCATGTTCCTCCTACTTGCCATACCATTTTTTTTTGGAGTGTCTGACATAGTGACTTGTAACTGAATACCTTCATTTGAGCAAAGAATTTCCATGTATTTATTCACATATTACCACCCATTATTTTTGCACAACATTTTGATGCCTTTTCGTGCTTGACTTTTGGCATGTTATTTAAAGTCCATGAAACATGTAAAGACCACTCAATTGTATTTAATAAAATAGATCCAATTATACCATGATCAATCATCTATAAATGTAGTAACATACCTCTCCTTACTCATAGATGGTTGGAGAAAAGGTCCAACGATATCACTATGGACAAGATTGAGGATTGATGATTCCTGTGTTACCTTCCTTTCTCAAACTTTTCCTCTTGATGTTTACCTATGATGTAGCCACATCAAGCTTCTTCAAAAAATTGAATTGTGGGAAGCCTTGTAATCATTCCTTCTCTACTGAGATGTTGGAGGTACCTATAATTCAAAATCTCGAACCTTTGATGCCACAATTTACTCTCTTGGTTTGCATGTATTAATAAAATAACTAAAGAAGATTTAGAAGAAAATTTTGAAAAATAATACAACCTTTTAGAAGGATTTGCTTTACCTAGAACAAATGTAGAGCCATCTATCATCACAAATATGATAAAAGTCTCAGGTGTAAATTCCACCCCCTTTTCTATGTTGGTATTTCTTATTTGGTAGACTAATAGTAGGTTTATGGATAACTATAGGATATCTAATATGTCCTAAAAGAAACCATTGCCCATATCTATTCTTCCTCTCCCATGTACTTGGACAAGGTCACTATCCCCCATAATTATGGGAGGACCAAAACATGTTTCCATGGTTTAAAACAAATCTCATGAGGCAACCGTATGGCGTGATGCACCACTATCAATAATCCAAGAATCAGAAGATGACAAATTTCTATAAGTGCATGAGATTTACCTTGATCATAAGATGCTTTCTGCTTTGTTTTAGCACCACCAGGAATGTGATATCCAACATTGTGTTGTTGGATTGTCTATGCCATGATGCCAATCTGCTTCTTCATGCATGCATATTCAGGATGAACCTTTATTGTAGTACGTGCACTATTTATGTTCCTTCTTCGATCTCTCATTTTTGTGGTTGGAAGACTTGTCATTGGATCTAGAATTTGGTCCTTTTATATTATCATGCTCCTTCTTTACTTTTTTCTTATGCTTTCTTTTGTTTCTTCTTTGAACAATAAGTGCGTGTGCATTGGAACTTTTGAGGGTTCTCATTTTGATAAGTTTGTCCAGTTCTTTCATGATAGACTCAATGAAAGAGTCCATCGATGGAATCTTCCAAGCTGCACCTATATTTAACCTTGAAGCATGGAATGAAGACACATAAATAAATTATTATGGTTTGATCTTGAAGAGAATCGAGAGAATACGTTGTTTCCCTTTTTTTCCACACTACAACATAGAGGGGATTTTAAGACAATATTTGAGACAATTTTTTGGTAAACTATCTTAACTTGAGACAAAAAAAAACTTTTATTGTCTTAAATATTGTCTTCAAGTGAGTATCTTAAATTATTCTCTCTATAAAGAAAATATATAACACAGTCATTATTGTCTCTTAGGAGACAATTTCATTTTTATCTCTCCAAACAAAATAGTTGGGACTGAAGGAATATTACATTTATATAGACAATATGTCTTTAACCATAGCTGTTGTATTTATAGAGACAATAAATAATTATATTTGAAGACAACACAATATCACTTTTGTCTCTTTAGAGACAATATAAAACAATGATTCCACAAAAACATCACACCATTGAAATACATCAATATAAAAAGTATTTAATTAAAAATAAACTACAATATCATTAATCAATTCATGTTAGGGCATAGTGGAATCCAAGAAACACTCTCCATGTTATAAGGTAGGTGCTCTTCTATTGGGCTAACACCCTTTATAGAATTATGTGACGATATAGGCATTGATGTTTATAAAAATGCTCGACACATAATGACATAATATTTATAAAATATATAATCATGTCACCCATCTTTTTAACTTAATAAAAAATAATTCAATAGAGTTAGCTCAACATCACACACATGTGTGATGACCCGTACAACAAGCAAATAATACACAATAATTTAGAAACAAATTAATCTAGTAATACAAAAAAGTAACTAGAATTAGCACAAGTTGTCAATATCTTTACATAGCTATGGAATGGTTTCTATTTAATGTGTTTCCATTGTTGATATCTTTGTCTAGTTCCTCTTTTTCCACACCATTGGTTAAAAAATTATATGGAAAACAAATAAAGAAGGAAATTTTCTGCAACTTGGTAAAGCAATGAAAATACTTAAAATAATTATCTTTGAAATCCAATTAACAAAAGAAATCAACGACAACATATCTACACAAGCTATATTGCATATTCATATAACAACATTTCACCTCAAACTTCAAATATCATTTTTAAGGGACATCCCTAGATGAAGCATTAACATGTTAGTTTTTAGGAAATTTTGATAAGGTTTTAGACATTTTAATTCATGCTTTATTGTTCATTTGGCTATATAGAAATGAGGAAAATATTCAGAGAGAAGAGAAGATCTTAGGAGTCTATCGTAGGCTTAAACAATGTCTTAGATAAGCCCCAGAAAAACCAAAAGAGAAGAAGGCTCAATGGGGCAACAAACGAAAACCCAAGGAGGAGTGGATAGGTAGGTAGATAGAACTATAGGATAATATTGAAGATGAGATTCAAGGAATTTTTGGGAAGAGGAGCCAACATCATTTAGATCTCATGGCACCAACTACGCTTATTTCAGTTGCAAGAATAAAGGAGGTGGTATAGAGAATATTTGTGGCTATATTTGTATATTATTCATTGGATGGTTGTTAGACACATTATAGGTCAACAATATTCACCATCAAGTGAGACTAAGAGGGATAGGGGAGATGGCTACTAGCTTTGAACACATTTCCTTCACCACAATATTAGCATGGAAGAATCATTGATACTAGACGACCATAATTTTCAATCATGTATTCTTGCAAAAACAACATTCATAATAGGAAAATACAGGATTAGCCAAATTACCAAGTCAAACATTCTGAAAAGCTTCAAGCAGCTCATGCCACTGTTTGGTTAAACATGAATTTTTTGAAATAATAATCCTCATTTTCCACTCCCATACATTTATATGCAAGAGAAACACCTACCATTTCTTTGTTTTTCTCATATGTTGAGTCACAATACCTATAAGAAAATTTATAAGCCACCCTATCAAAATCTGAATCATCGTTATTATATTTCAGAAATACTTGAAAAATTGTCCAAAAGAACATATTATGGAGGTTCACATCCAAATTACCTAATAATAGAATAATAATAATCCAAACTTTCATCACAAATTCTATCTGGTTATGCCACTTACTCAAAGATCCTCACAGTATTTGTGTATAACTTCATACACTGAGGTATTTTTACATGCTTTTAATTCTAGAGGTTGGAAGACTCCAATGATGAAGCAATCTAAATAAATTTTAAATTCTCTCCAAAGTAAAGGCATGTGATATCATGCTCACCATCTCCTATAACCTACAACATCTATTTCCAGTGAAATTAGACTCCTAAAGTATTTAATATTTTAAACAAATTTCATAAAATCATAAATAAATTTTTAGTCTAGTTGTAGATTGAGTGATAAGGGTAATTAACATCAATCAAACCTTGAATTTGTCTGCAGTTTGTTTCAAATCAAACCTATATATCATCTATTTGAAATTTGGTGGAACTTCAAATCATCACTAAAACTTCCATTGTTGGGTCCCCCTTTCCTAGAAATTACAACATAGATAAAAAAAAATGATCTAGTACATATTCCTTGTACATCATGATAAACCATTAAATCATGCAATTAAAAATACTATAGATTCAACAATAACAAGTATTGAATCCCTCAATAACTAAAAATCCATTAGTATCATAGCCAGAAATTAATGGACCTACCAATAGACTTAGCAGAAACCAAATAACACAATGCTATTTCTTTGAAAACCCAATGAAACCACAAATCCTAATCAATATTCCCCTCAAAATCCCTATTACCCTAAAATTCCTTTCTTCCTAAATGAATGAACCCACTATGCTAATTTATTTATTTTCTCTGGAGCGATGGAACCATAATCTCTTGATATCATAAATGAATACAAAACCAATCATTCCCATCACATAATTCTCTGATAATTCCATAGCATGCACTGCCCCATCAATTTTTAAGGGAGATCTTACTAGAACCATGGATTATAAGTTGGTTGAGTTTTAAAGGATTCATATGTAGTATTCATAAATAAAAATTAGGAATTACATTGAATTTCTTTCACGGTTCTAATGTTTAAAGATCAAACTAGAAGTTGGAATTTTGGTAAATTATAGGCTCCAAATTGTTTGCAAATATCATGGAATTGAAACTATGCTAGAGTGTTCATTTTTAGTCATTCAGGTATCCTTAACCTAGATTCATTTATCAGGCCTTGCAATATTGAAATTTCAGTTTGGGCATTTAAATTATTTTTTTCAATTTCTTCTACCCAATAACTACTCTTTTCAATGCTAGAGTAGCATATCTTAGTAGTGCAAGCCACAAGATAGAAGATTTGGATTTTCAACTAGTGCAAGCCACAACCTAGCAGATTTGGAGTTTTAGGTAGTGCAAGCCACAAGCCCGCAGATTTGGAGTTTCAAGTGTTCTTTTTGGTATGTCATAATTTTGGTCATTTAATTTAAACAAATGCATGATATCCTCCAATTTTTTTGTAATATAATTGAATTGAAACTATGTTGGAGTGTTCATTTTCATTGATTTAGGTATCCTTCACCTGAATTCATCTGTTGTGGCCTTGCAATATTGAAAAACTTCTCTATTGAAATTCCAATTTGGACATTTGGGCATTTGAATTTTTGTTCAATTTATTCTAGAAACAACTACGCCTTTTAATGCTAAAGAAACTTTTATCTATGGAAAATTAGTCATTTCATTTACAATTGGTTGATCCATTTCTCTAAGCTTAGTTGAATGTTACCTAACATGCCCACCATAGTTCATCCAAGACAAATTCATAAGAAATGATGCATGCACACAAATAATTGGAATTTTCCTTAAAATAATAGTATATCTAGATGGATGCATCAATATTTTAAATGTGCAATAAGGCATCTCATGTGAAGATTGCTAAGCTGAAAGGCATTGTCAAAAAAGCTAGTTATTATTCATGTAAACTATCTAGTATATTTCAATAAAATCAGTGCATATCATGTAAAGGATTGCAAAGGATGCAATTATTTTCATATTTTTAGTTGTATATTACTATCATTAATTGGTCACCTAGAGTTTCTTATAATGAGGTTTTCCATTATATATTATTTTTTCGGTCATAATTTACTTACGAGGCTTCCCATTATGACTCACATTCACTTTTAATGTACTAAAAGATATGAAGATTTCTAGATCATATCACATGCAATTCAATACTCTACACCGATGTTTCCATACCATTCATGCACTTTGAATAATACACTTGTAAATAAGGTCATAGATCACAAACAACATATTTCTTTTCTTTCAAGTTACTTATAACTTTTTCCTTAGGCAAATTCGTACTAGACCTCTTGTGAATAAAGGACTACAACATTTATTGAGAAAAACTTTAGAGGCAAGAGTGCTAGTGTGATAATGATTATACTTGTTTAATTTTAGACAAGATATTTAAAGATATACCTTTCCATTAGATGAGGATGGAGTGTGTCAGTTTCCCCTCAAGTTACTTCTTTCGTTTGGTATGAGTCTTGAGTGGGTTTTATTTTCCCATGGTAAAAGAGAATGTCACACTAGTTGTTTTTTGGATCATTCCATTAGTGATGTAATTGTGAGATTAATGAAAAGTGATGGCAAAGAAGACTTTTTTTACTGGCATTCAAAAAATTTAGTAAAACAGCGCAAATATTTTGCAGATCATCTTTCAGATGACTAACCCATATGCCATATTCTAGAATTACATACAAGTTTACTCTTGTGAATGTAAATATGATCATCATCTGAACATTTTAAGGCTTTTTTATGTAGTCAAAAATCTAGTCATAGGTTTATGGAAGAATGTAAAAATGGCTCTTGGAATTTTGAAAGAAACCACCAAACTTGGTATTGATTGAATAATTTCAAAGTGTATTCAATATTTAGAGATAGTGCCTTGGGAAGAACATGAAGAGGAATAAATTATAACAACCCTTCCATAACTAGTTCAGAAGTCATTCCCATCCTTGCTAAGCTTCAATTAGTTGACTCAGAAGTGGTAAGAAATCTGTTTCTATCTACCACACATGTTGAAATTCAAGTTGACATAAAACATTCTAATTTTCATGCTTCTCTAGATAAACTCAAAGATTCTACACAAGAGAAGACAAAGTATATACTTGTTGAATATGATGATGTACCTCTACTTATAATATATGACAATGTAAAATATGAAGTAAAAAACATCTATGAGAGTTGTTTGCCATTTTCAAAAATAAAATGGCAGCTCTGTTATCTCATACATAAGATGTCATAGAAGATGATGAAAATCAAATTTTTATATTTTTGTCTAACTCTTTATTGTTGTGTCAGATTTTACTTAAGATGGATCCTTTAAATGAATTTTTTAACAAGTGGATAGAAACCTCAAATAAATTTATTTACACAATTAATGATACAATATTAAGGTCATGCCTTTGGAAAACAAAATTGAGCTTTATTGAAATTACAAGAAAGGTTTTAGAGGAAGTTTGGTATGGAAATTGACCTACAAAATGTTTATGATAAAATGCCTTACCAAATGGATAATGATCTCTATGAAAGCATAGAATCAGTGCTCATTTCTCTCATTCTAGCATTATCTTTTAGTGATTAGGCTAAAAATTAGGCTAACTAGATTAAAACATAGTAAGGAAGATGCCCAAATTTAAGTGAAACTTTTGGAGTGTGGTGTTGGAGATCCGGAGCAGCAAAAATAAGACTATATTTGGTTTTAATTAGTGTTAATACCAACAATACATCTACCTCTACCAGTGTTGGTCATTAATATAATTGGATTCGAACAAAGAAAGCACGACATCGATATTTAAGTGAATCTTTTGCATTGGGGTGTTAGAGGTGCAAGGCAACAAATAGGAGATGGCTTGTATTCATTGATAGAAATTTGGGGAACTTGTTACATGATTCTAGGTGTTTAAATCAAGGACCATATAATATTGCGTATAAAACACCCTGAACTAATTAATTTAGTGAGAAAGGGAGCCAATCAATTGAAAAAAATTGAGGACTAAGATCATAATAAAAGGAATAATTAAATCACTAAAATTGCACATACGGTTCAAAGAAAACTACACCATACATTCCAATCAACTTACCAAGTTGAAGGAAATAGTTCATTTGTTTTTAGAATATAATATCAAACCCTGTCTGCGCATTCCATGCAAAGTTGATTCTTGGGCATGTAGCTCTATTATTCATAAAATGGAGTTGGTAGAATGGTAGAATAGCCAGTGGTAGGTAGGTTTAGTTACATTCCAAAAACACTAGGTCTATGATACTCATTGTAATGAGCAATGGACGATTGCTTTGAATATTAATCCAGTTGGTAGTAAGTAATATAGCTTGGGGAAGCCTTGTATCATAACTATTCCAAATTTGGAGGGGGGATGAAAACCACCTTGCAGATCCATCTTTTTAAAATTTTCCTTTTGTCTACCTGAATTTGATGTCAAATATTATTTTAGTCTTTTATTTCTCTAAGTGCTATATACACACACAACTACAAACACATTCCCCCCACCAGAGCTATAGAAAAGCTCGCTTCTCTTAGCACAAAAAGACAACTGAGATTCATTATATATAAAGGAATATAATTCAAAAACAAGCCATGATCATGTTTGCATCAATTACATGCCTACTACAGAATAGGAAATAAAAAATCTATTGTTTCATCCAACTCAAAAATAGGAACTTAAATCAACTCGTGCCTAATATGATTCATTAAACAACACTTACCAATTTCATATCGGTAATATAGATTACATAAAGTACATGTTGGTCCCAAATCTTAAAAGAATTCTTTCACTTTTATCCAACAGCCCTATCCACAACATCATTATGTTCTACAATTGAAATCCAAGGTTCGATCAACAATTTTAAAGGACTCTTGTAAACTTCCTCCATAATTTTCTTTGTATCACCCTCAACTGCGAAAACACACCACCTTAGAGGACATTCTACAAACTTCAATGTTTCTCACCTATTATAGGAATATTTCGTTACTTTAAATTTTAGATTTGGTGGCCTCTTCTCATTGGTTCAGAATTTACAACCAATTCACCATCATTCATCACCCTAAGCTTCCCTTCCAAATAACAATGTTTTCCATTGGAATTTATGTCTCTAAATCAAATGAGCATCCATAATTTCATCAACAATTGTCATGAGTCAACATTGGACACAAATATCCTAATGAGTGATCCTATCGATATTGTTTTATATTTTTAGGCTCCACTAGTTGTAGATGAGGGTCATTATATTTCCAAACACCAAATGAAACATTTTCCCTCTCTCTTAAAAGCATTAGATACCAATGCTTCTATTGTGCACATAAATGATAAAAGATTCTAATTCCTAGTTTTACCATATGTATTTCTCATTATTATTTTGTAGATTGATGCAAAAAGAAAATTGGTTTACTATTATCATCGACCGTTAGATATATTATATCTATCTATCTCTATCATTGTGCTCCATTTCTAATTTTTAGGATCTTGTTGAGATTTTCTCTCCCAGTTTCTTGAGCTACTTTTGTTGATGTAAAGCTACAAAAGCTTAATTGACTAATGAAAAAGAAATCAAATATTGTGTTTCACAATTTAGTGTTAAACTCAGTTAAAAAGTGGGATTTCCCACATTTAACATATTACTAATTTGACTATTAATACATGGAGATGTGTTCCTTCATCTTTTAAGAATTGTAGATGCAATCCAACATTAGATGCGCAAGTTCCCTAATTGTTTGTTCTTCAATGTTATGATTTCACTTCTTATAAATAATTGGTATAGTGTGTTCATTTTGGTTAAAATATCATCACAATTGTACAAGAGAATCATTTTGCACAAATAAATTGTACCAAAACAAAATAGACACATATATTGCACAACCTTTAATTCATTGTATGGATTACAAATTATACTAAGGTAAACCATAAGCTACTCATTAAGACTTTATGTGAAAATGGTAATAAGATAAGATAATTTTATTGATGTCCAATGGATGACAACAAAGTTGATCAATAATATTGGAAAGTATAGCAACCATAAATTACACAGAAGCATCTAAAATCCCAAAATATGCACGATGCAAACAAGAATATTCAGGATTACCATCGGGAAGTCAAATAGTGTGCTAGTAAAAGAAAGTAGTTTTGCTTTGAATAGATGAAGCATAAAATAGGATTAAGCATGCTTATTTATTTAAAAAAATGCAAAAAACAATTAACAAACTAATTTATTAAAAAAAAATCCCTTTTAAGTGAAAGGAATGTAACATACCTCTCTCGAGTCAATATGGTGGAGATATTTATCTTCAAATTATCGACAAAGTTCCAGTGCAATAGCATAGGTTCCTTCAAAAGTTTGCACTAATTTCTCACATAGCCTCACTAACTCACTTTCAACAACTGGAGATATACCCTTCAGCGTGATATTTAAAAAACAAATTTTAATATTAATGAAACATGTACCAATTTTTCATGAGTATGACTACTAACAACGCTTTAGTTTCAAACATGTTGAATTCCAATTTAAGTGACGGACTATATTTATGTATGAGAAAACTTCATATCAACTACAAATTTTAGAACTTTTTAGATGATGTATACTCTAAAATTACTACATTTCATTTTTTGAAACTGAATACCTATCTACTTTGCTTCTAACAACTTTGAAGAGAGATCACATTTACATGTTCCCAAATTAATGTTTGTAAGAAAATAATTTTGATTGACACAAATTATATTTTGAGGAAGGCCAGTGATTATGACATCTATATGGATATTTCATTAGTTGTGAGTCTAAAATGGCATTGTATTATTGGAAATATTATGGATTTGTAGCCTGCAATGTACTGTTAAATTGGATTTGCTTGTATTTTTGTTGGAGAAATAAACTATTTTGTCTTACAATGTGTGCATTCAATATCATCTCTGTTTGAAAAAATGGAGAAACTTAGAAATAATGTCATACTAGTATAAAGTACAAATTTTTCATGTGCTCTTTTCAAACCTAAGGAAAATTTTCCCAAAAGGGATATTACATCAAACCACGCTCGAGTGGTCCAAAAGGCCTATATGGAAATTTCAAACACAGCTACTCTTGAAACATATTCCTCAAATATGTGCTTAAATAGAAAATACTTTTAATCAACTTCCTAATTAAAGCTTTCAATGTGCTATAAGAATATTACTTGAAACAACATAATTGCACTACATATCCCTATCGACAATGGCCCTTGATCTCAACTTACCAGAAATTTCATAGAGAAAATGATCAAAAATCTATAAGTGAAATGTAGTTTTGTTGAGGAGATTAGAAAATAAATTCCACCATAAACAAAGATATATTGAAGAAAATCATCAAGGACCATTTGCAAATCATAAAAATAAACTAAATATTATCATACTACAGACTGCATAGAAGCAGTTGACATCTATCTAGCTATGTCAGTGAAAGTGGATTGCCTAGTTAATAAATACAGAAATGTGACAAATGAACAATTACATGATTAATTGGGAGAAATACATGGAAATCCATTCAAGAAAAGTTCAAAAAATCATCGACACCTACGAAAAGATTTGGTTTCATAATCCCTATAAAGCTACAATCATTGCATGTTGAACTAAGCTTATCATATATACTAATGCAATAACATGGTAGGCCTGCAAAGTGTGTCAATGTGTGATACAATAAAACTAATAATTGACATTTATAACAGGAACAAGAACTAAAACATAATGATAATATAGAACTTGTTGAATGATAGTAACAAAGAGGTCATGAAAATATTTTACTCATCGTAATTGTTATTGAAATGGAATATCCCAACATCATAAGTATATATATTATATTGTAACTATAGTAGCTGACATACATTACTATCACAATTTCTTGTGGCCCTTCTTTCTTTTCATGAGTTGATAAAGTAGGAAAAAAAGTCTTAGTATTTCAGCTAACTTAACAATACTTAATATGCAAACTTGAAGTAATCTATGATATCATAAGCCCTAAATCTTAGGAAGAAAGATCGAAACACTCTAATGAGAAGACTAACCATACATCTTCATACTCATCACATTCTTCATCCGATTCATTTACAGTTCATTTTCCCAACAACTTTTTTAACTCCTTTCCATATTTGCTCAAACCTTTGCCTTCTTCTTCATTACTGTCATTATATCTTCATCATCATGTAGTATCAAAAATAGTAATAATTGTAAATAAAAAATATAAATGTGATTTCAATATCCTTTTTCCATGTCAGTTGGATTGGAATACATAAATGTCCTGGAACAAAAGTAAGGTCGTGAAAAATGAGTCATTTAAAAATTAGTCTCTTTCAATTCAATCTGAAAAATAGTATAAGTATTCATCAATACCTTTATTAAAAGAATTAGAAATTCACAAAAATTAGAATAAAATTCACTAAATATTCAAAAATATCCATAAATATAATGTATTCAAGAGATAAACAAAAAATTACGAAAGTTGGCATAATCATAACTTTAATACCACGTGTAGAGGCACTATTTCCAACAAGTGTCCATAGCCTTGGTAGGGGTACCTTTGTTGGGTTGTGTTATATTATTTCCACGACTAGCCCACATAGTTAAACAAGGGGTTAGAGGTGTGTACGTAACCCCACTCTTTGGGGGCCGGGGCAGCACCCCAGAAAATTTTGGTTTTGGAACCTATGTCAGGTTGGGTGGACCCATCTATGGTTTTGTGCATGAATTTCGCACAAGTTTTTGGACGTGATGATTTTCGGTCCATGGTATTGGATGCTTTGAACTGTATAAATATGTATTACAAAAATTGAAAGGAACATAATAAAAAATCAAGCTGGTAGTCCCGGTTTTGGGATCCAGGGAAAAATCTCTGTGTATATGTGTTTTATGTGTTATGCTCTCGCATTGTTTATTTTTTGTGTTTTAGAATTCATATGTGGGTAATTTCTGTATGGGGTTAAAACCTACATTTGGTATCAAAGTTGTTTTTGCTTCAAGGGGATGCCTTTGTTGCCGAGGGGTTTCGATCGGGCCTGTGGTAAACCCTGTTTAGTGGGAGATCTGTGGGATCAATTATGGTGGTGAAAGAAGATGGCGAGCAGTGGAAAGATAGAGATCAAGAAATTTAATGGTCAGAGTTTTGAGTTGTGGAAAATTAAGATGGAGGATCTGTTGGTGGATAAAGATCAGTGGATTGCAATAGATCTGGGTACTAAACCATCAGGAGTGTCTGATGAATAATGGAAGAAGTTGGATTAGAAGGATAAGAGCACAATACGATTGTGTGTCTCAGATTCAGTATTGTCGAATGTATCAGGGGAAGCTACAACGAAGGCTTTGTGGGACAATTTAGGGACTTTTTACCAATCTAAGCCTCTCGTGAATAAATTGTTCCTACAAAAAAATTTGTATAACCTGAGGATGAAAGATGGAGACTTGGTGACAGAGCATCCGAACGCATTTAATATTGTGGTAAGTCAGTTAGCATATGTTGATATTAAAATTCCAGTTGAAGATAAGTGCATCAGTTTGTTGTGTTCTCTACCAGATTTGTGGGATAGTCTTTTTATTGCAATAGGTAGCAATGCAACTGGCTTGCAGTTTGATAAAATAGTCTCATCCTTGCTGACAGAGGAGATGAGATAGAAAAATATGGATAGCCAGAATGGTGATGCCCTGTCTGTACGAGGATGGTCCCACATCAGAAAAAAATAAAAAAATAAAAAATAAAATAAAAATAAAAAAAATAAAATTCATCGAGTGGGAGATCTAAATCTAGAGGGAGATCTAAATCTCTAGGAAAACCTGTAAAGGTGGTATGCTAGAAATGCAGAAAGGAAGGGCACTACAAAAGGGACTATAAATCTAAATCTCCTGACAAAGGAAAGGGATCTAATGATGCCCCTTATGCAGAGGTGAAAACCACCTCAGATGAAGGTGGGGATGTGTACTTGTCTTCTTCAAGTACACATGTAGATCATGAGGCATTGTTGATTGACTCAGGTGCATCCTTTCACTTCACTCCCCATAGAGAGTGGTTTTGCGAGTATGAGAAATACGATGGTCCCGATTTCTTCTTAGGGGATGATAGGAAGGCTATAATTCTTGGTCGCGGAAAAGTACAGTTGAAGCTGCAAGGTGGAAGGGTTAGAACACTTTCGGGAGTTCTGCATATTCCTACATTAGCCAGAAATATGATTTCTATAAGCAAGCTAGATGATGCAGGTGTAATAACAGTGTTGGATAAGGATACCTGCAAGATGGTTTGAGGAGCATTGGTATTGATGTGGGGAGTTCGGACTAAAACTTTGTACAAGCTGCAAGGTAGCAATATTTTTTATGGGTGCAACAGTTCTGTGGTTATTGAAAGTGGAGCAGAAAATCTAGTGGTCTCTGGAGAGAAGACAATGTTGTGGCATCAAAGATTTGGACATACTGGAGAGAAGGGCCTTCGAATGCTTCATGGTAAAGGTACAGTAGAAGGTATGAGTAATAGATCTCTGGATTTTGATTTCTATGAAAATTGTGTATATGGGAAGCAGAATTGGGAGAGTTTTCCCTCTAGTGGTAAGAGGGTGAAACAGATATTAGAGCTTGTGCATAGTGATGTGTTTGGACTTGTGAAGGTTCCATCACTGGGTAAGTCATTTTACTATGTATCATTTATAGATGACTTCTCAAGGAATACATGGATATATTTCCTTAAGAATAAATCCGAAGTCTTTGACAGGTTTAAAGAATTTAAGTCTCTAGTGGAAAACCAAACAGAGAAGACGATAAAGGTGCTGAGGACAGATAACGCTAGAGAGTTTTGTAGTAAGGAATTTGAAAAATTTTGTAAGAAGTGTGGTATAGCACAACAGAAGACTACTCCATATACACCTTAGCAAAATGGAGTTGCAAAAAGAATGAACAAGACATTAATGGAAAGGGCAAGAAGGATGCTCAGTGGTGTCGGGTTAGGACAGGAATTCTAGGCAGAGGTGGTGGAGACAGCATGTTACCTGGTCAATGGATCACCTTGATTAGCGTTGGAGGATAAAACTCCACAAGAGGTATGGACTAGTAAGAAACCCTCTCTTTCACATCTGAGGGTATTTGGATGTGATGCATATCTACATGTTCCAAAGGAGAAATGAACCAAGTTGGATAGTAAATCTGAAAAGTGCATCTTTATTGGGTATAATGATGGTTTAAAGGGTTATAAGCTTTGGAACCCAATAATAAGAAAGGTTGTGTACAGCTAAGATGTGGTGTTCAGAGAGGTGAAAGATGTTATTAAACATGAAGTCCAACCAAAGGAACTTGAGAAGGTAGAGTTTGAGCTAAAGGAGGAAGAATTATACTCTACAGCAGAGGAGGAATCAGAAGATGAAGAGCCACAAACTCCGAGTGTGAGAATATTAGTTCGAGAAAGAAGGGAGCCAGAAAGGTATAGTCCATCCACTTTCTGTTCAAATTTTGCTTTATCTATTGTTGATGATGATCCTATAATTGTGAAGGAAGCAGTAGATTCAGAGGATGGAAAATTCTAGAAAGAGGCCATGGTTGATGAAATGGCATCTTTGCACAAAAATGAGGCTTGGGATCTGGTGGAGTTGTCGGCTGGAAGGAAACCCATTGGAAGAAAATGGGTGTTCAAGAAGAAGACAATTGCAGAAGGAAAGTTGGAGAAATACAAAGCTCAGTTCGTAGCAAAAGGTTATTCCCAAGTGTCGGGAATTGATTTTGGTGATATTTTTTCTCTTGTTGCCAAGGTAACTTCTGTTGGATTACTGTTATTTGTTGTTGCTGCTTTTGATTTTGAGGTATAATAGATGGATGTGAAGACAACATTTCTTCATGGGGATCTGGAAGAGGAGATCTACATGAAGCAACCTAAAGGTTTTGTGGTCAAGGGTAAGAAAGAACTGGTATGCAAGTTAAAGAAGTCTCTATATGGGTTAAAACAGTCACCAAGGATGTGGTATCAGAAATTTGATACATTTATACAGGGACTTGGCTTCACAAGAAGCAAAGTAAATCACTGTGTGTATTTTAAATTAATTATTGACTGTGTTATTTATCTGGTATTGTATGTTAATGATATGTTGTTGGTCGGAAATGACAAAGAAATTATCCAGGATTTGAAGACCCAATTTTCCTCCAAATTCAACATGAAATATCTTGGTGCTTCAAACTACATTTTGGTCATGGAAATGAAAATAGACTGGGAAAAGAGGAAGCTCTGGTTAAACAAGAGGAAGTATGTCGAGACAATACTACAAAGGTTATTATGTAGGATAGTAAACCGATGAAGGTTCCTATTCCTGTAGGTGTAAAGTTATATGTTGAACAGTGTCCCAAGATACAAGATGAGGAAGAGAACATGTCCCATTTTCCATATGCAAGTGCAGTCGATAGACTAATGTGTGCAATGGTCTGTACTAGACCAGACATTGCACATGCATTGGGAGTATTGAGGAGGCTTATGCCAAAACCAGGAAAGGAGCATTGGACAACAATGAAGCTGGTTTTCAGGTATTTGCGTGGCACTAGTGATTATG
Source organism: Pinus taeda (assembly GCA_000404065.3). Lineage (NCBI taxonomy): Eukaryota > Viridiplantae > Streptophyta > Pinopsida > Pinales > Pinaceae > Pinus > Pinus taeda. Next base: position 127,896 of record APFE031482782.1, read on the forward strand.
GTTTGTGTTACCAAGGAAGACTAGGATTGGACAGAGTGTTGGATATTCGTGGCTTTGTTGATGTAGACTGGGTTGGAGATCTAGATAAAATAAGATCTACAAGTGGGTATGTGTTCAACCTATTTGGAGGTGTAGTTAGTTGGATGAGTAAGAAACAATCTGTAGTGGCACTATCAACTACAGAGGCAGAATACATGGTAGCCACTCATGCAAGCAACGAAGCAGTTTGGTTGCAAAGATTATGTTGAAGTATGGGGTTAGTACAAGGAGCTATAAGTATAGACTATGACAACCAAACTATAATTTTCTTGGCAAATAACCATGCATATCATTTAAATACAAAGCACATTGATGTTCATTATCACTTTGTGAGCGATATGATAGAAGACAAAAAGGTGTTGCTAGTAAAGGTGGGCACTTTGAAGAATACTGTAGATGCATTGAAAAAATATGTGAGCTCTGAGAAGTTCTCTCGATGTAGAGAAATAGTGGGCATTGCAGGGCTGAATAAATGACTGAGCTCTCTTATGGCCCGTTGTGGAAAGAAAACAACAAGTGGGATAATGTTGGGTTGTGTTATATTCTTTCCACGACTAGCCCATGTAGTTAAAGAGCGGATTAGAGGGGGGCAGAGTCCCCCTTCGTTTTGTTGATTGCATAGTGGGGGGCAGCCACAGGGGGTTTGAGGGGTGCAGGTAACCCCACTCTATGGGGTCTGGGGCAGCGCCCCAGAAAATTGTTAGGTTGGGCGGACCCACCTATGGTTTTGTGCATGATTTTCATGCATGTTTTTGGACGCGATGGTTTTCGGTCCATGGTATTGGATGCTTCGGTGTATAAATATGTATTATAACATTGAAAGGAACATAATGAAAAATCATGCTAGTAGTCTCGGTTTTGGGATCCAGGGGAAAATATCTGTCTATATGTGTTTTATGTGTTATGCTCTCGCATTGTTTATTTTCTGTGTTTTAGAATTCATATGCAGGTAATTTCTGTACATATTTAAAACCTACATTAACACACCAATATGCCTGTATCCCATCAATTAGGTATAGATTCATAGTTATTAAGAGTATTTCCTCTCCTCAAAAGTTTTCTTGGTAATTAACTGAAAGTCATTGTCCTGGTTTAGTAATGGTGGCCTGGGTGCAGGTGATATGGATAACCTCTCAAATCTGGCTATAAATTCTTCAATTTCAGGTTGAATCTCCCTTTTTGCTTTTGATCATGTATCAATCATCTAATAGTAAAACTGATGGTCACATGGGTTTTTCTTAAATCACCCCTATCTTGGTTATGGTTCACAATTAACAAAACGCCTTTGTTCCTATCGGAACTGTAAATCCATAGGATTTACAAAAAAACACTATCGGCAATTTTAATCATAGTCACTGCTTATAAACAGGCTTTGTATAAATTCCAAAGAATTTCACTATTGGCACAGTAATATTCAAATTATTGTGTTATACACAATATACACTATTGGCTCCTTTCAATGCTCCTTCTCCGATACGATAACATATGGCGTTATCGAAGATCACAATTAGTGACTCCATTGTTCCAAAGGCCTAGCTATTCCTGCTCCCACCTTGCGATGCGATAACAATCGCGGACCCGATAATTTAATAAAGTCTCCCTATAGCGTTTTAGCTCTAGTAGTGTTGCGCTATCAGAGTTCGGCAGTTTTAATGGTCTTCTGCTCCACTAAAGGTCCTGCGATGCGATATTGGTTCGGACCTGATATGGGTATGAACCAAATCTAATATAATTTCATCTCTAGAACTATACTCTAGCTAAGTGAATTTTTTATTTCTTTGTGTAAAACAGAGTTTGGCCGCGAACTCTATAAAACAATTCAAGGAGCCTGTGATCACCGATATGAAGGAAAACTACCTAACAGGCCTATGCTTAAGTGTTGATTGGAAAACAACCATTTGAATCACCATTCATAAACACGGAAAACAACAGAACCATAACTGATACATGCGTAAAATACCAATTAATAGAGAGTCATTAATTCAGATGAAGAAAGAGAGGTTTTGCAAAATGATAATACTTCGGGGCCCTACCTCCTCTGAGAGAACCATTGTTTCTTATTTATAAATAATAGATAAAGCATTCTCGTCCATTATCCTTTATAAAAGCATGGCTTTTACATAAGTGATTTAAAGCAATAAAGCTACTACAACTTATCATAAAGCGACTTATTACAACTTGATATTTATTCTTAATTTTATCATTATCCTAAGCTAGAAAAGCGTGAAAACTTACTGGCTAAAGGATCTCACTACCTTTCCTGTAGATATTTTTTAGTTTTTCTGGAATATGTTTGAATATTTTTCCCTCTAGGTCACATGCTCCTTCATCAAACTCTTGAGGACAAAATTCTTCATGGGCTCCTGTCCATGAGTTCATCTACAGAACTGCCCAGTTTCTGTAGCATGTCTTCTATAACCCAAATAGCTTCAGTGGTTGGTCTTCCCTTCCATTTTACCAAATACTGGAAGTACTCTCATCCCCTTGTCTTCTTAAACACCTTCTTGTCCGAAATTCTTTCTGGCTGCAAATTCTTTGCTATGGGTAACTATTTTACCCAATCAATCTCTTGGATCTCTTGATCTTTTGTTGTATCATCTATAGTTCCACTTTCATATTTTTATAGGTCTGCAACATTAAAAATTGGTGGTATTCCAACATCAGTGGGTAACTCAATTTCATAGGCACTTGCAAAGAGTTTCCCAATACCTTGCACAGTCCAATTTTCTTAAACTTTAATTTATTATACTCCCTCTTTGGAAAGCTCTCCTTTCTGAGATGTGCTAAAACCAAATCCCCAACTTCAAAGTTCACCTCTCTTCTTCTCATGTCTACTTTGGTTTTGTGCTTGATGTTTCTATCTTGCAGCTATTGTTTCACTTGTTCATGCATTGCTTGCATTTCTGAAGCGAAATTTTCAACCTTTGCACTTCTCATCTCTTGTTTTCCCAAATTTATTAATTCAGTTATTCCTCTTGGATGCATTCCATAAACAATATGGAAGGGAATTTTTCCTATACTCCTATTAAGTGAGTCATTATATGCACACTCAGCTTGTGCTAACACTTGATCCCATTGCTTTGGATGTTCTGCAGTAAGGCTCCTTAAAATATTGCCTAAACTCTTGTTCACCACTTCAGTTTCTTCATCAGTTTGTGGATGATAGGCAGAATTGAAACTTAATTTAGTTCCCAACTTCTTCCACAGTGTCCTCCAGAAATTTCCAACAAATTTGGAATCCCTATCTGAGACAATACTTTTGGGCAACCCATGCAATCTTAAAATCTCCTTAAAAAAAAAATAACAATGTGAGAAGCATCACTAGTTTTATAACATGGAATAAAGTGTGTATTTTTGAAAATCTGTCCACTACGACAAAAATAGAATCATACGTCTTTGAGTATTTGGTAAGCCCAACACAAAATCCATACTTACCATATCGCAAGGCCTATCTGGAATTGGTAATGGGATATAAAAACCCGTGTTTTGGCTCCTTCCCTATGCATATTGACAGACTTTGCAAGTTCTCACATACTTCTCCACTTTAGATTTCATTTTCAGCAAGAAATAAAATCTGTTTAGTTGTTCAAAAGTATTCTCTATGCCAAATGTCCTGTAAGTCCTCCACTATGTTTTTCTTTGATTAAATTCTCCCTCATTGAACAATTTGGTATGCACAGCTGATTTTTCTTAAATAATAGTCCATCTTGTAAGAAGTAATCCAACCATTTACTCCCATCCACCAAAATAGGATTTTACAATCTTTAAATGTCTCTTTAAAATCTGAATCAGTCTCATACAATTCTTTAAGAAAATCAAAACCCAACACTTGGATTTTACTCTCTTGAAATAATACATTCCTCCTACTTAAGGCATCTATAATTTTGTTTGACTGCCCATTTATATGCTTCAAAACAAAATGGAAATCGTGAAGATACTCTACCCATTTAGCATGTTTCTGGCTGAGCTTTGGTTGCTGCATTATAAACTGTAATGCATGGTTATCTGAGTAAAGGATGAATTCCTTTAACATTAAATAATGCCTCCCTTTCTTCAATGATTGCACAATTGTGTAGAACTCCTTATCATAAGAAGAATACTTCTTTTTGGAATCATTTAGCTTTTCACTAAAATAAGTTATTGGTCTATCTTCTTGACTTAAAACACCTCCAATTTCTTCTCTGCTGGCATCACACTTCACTTGAAAAGGTTTGTTAAAATCAGGCAGGACCAAAATAGGCTTTTCAGTGATTTTTTTCTTTAACAGCTGAAAATTATTTTCTACTTCAGCAGTCCATATAAATGGTTGTTTGTCCTTCTTTATGGTCTCAATAATAGGTGCATTAATCTTACTAAAATTCTTAATGAATTTTCTATAAAAGCTAGCAAGACCATGAAAACTCCTGACCTCAAAAACACTCTTGGGTGAAGGCCACTCCATGATTTCCTTGATCTTTTCTAGATCCATCTTCAACCCTTCAGCAGAAATAACAAAACCCAAGTACACTACTTCTTCTTTCATGAATGAACACTTCTTCAAATTCAAAAATAATTTCTCTTATTGTAGCCTTTGTAAGACATAATTCGGATGTATCACATGCTCCTCCTTAGACCTGCTATAAGCTAATATATCGTCAAAATATACTATTACAAACTTCCAATAAACTCTTTAAAAACTTCATTCATGAGTCTCATTAATGTACTTGGTGAATTTGACAACCCAAAAGGCATTACTCTCCACTCATACAGTCCCTTATTTTTCTTAAAAGCAGTTTTCCACTCATCCCCTTCTCTTATTCTTATTTGATGATACCCACTTTTAAGATCTAGCTTTAAAAAATACTTTGCTCCACTCAAGAAATCCATTAAATCTTCAATTCTAGGCAAAGGACATCTGTACCTAATTGTGATTTTATTGATGGCTCTTGAATCTGTCACATTCTCCAACCTCCATCTTTCTTTAGACTCAGCATTGTTGGCACTGCACAAGGACTCAAGCTTTCTCTGATCAGCCCTTTGTCAAGCAATTCTTCCACCTACTTTCTAACCTCTTCATTTTCTATAGGAGTCACTCTGTAAGCTGCTTTGTTAGGTAGACTTGATCTAGCTATCAAATCTATATGACGACTGTTTCTTCTAATGGGTGGTAATTCATTAGGAAAATCATCAACAATAATATCACAATATTTCTCCAACATTTCTTAAATTTCAATGGGTAAATAAAAAACTTTAGTATAAGACATTATCACCTTGGGCTTGCAAATTACAACAAAATTTACCTCATTTTCTTCAATCTACTTCAAGTATTCTTTTCCTCCAAGTAACATATTTTTTGGATCAATCTTCTTTCTTGGTACATCTTCTTCTTGTAGAGGCAGTAACGTATGATTGACACCATCCTTCCCAAACTTAAAGGTGTTTTTTTTCCCATCATGCATGGCTCCTCTCTCATATTTCGAAGGTCTTCCAAGCAATATGTGACACACATCCATTGGCATCACATCACAAACAATCTTATCTTTACACTTGCCCACCTGAAATTCCACTTCACACTGTTCATTCACCAACAATTGATGTCCCTTTTGCAACCATGACACCATGTAAGGTGTTGGAGGTTTCATTGTTTTCAGCTTCAATTTCTCCACTACTTCTGTAGAGACCAAATTATCAATGCTACCACTATCAATGATCATCTGGCAACATTTCCCATGGACTTTACACATTGTCCTGAATAGATTCTTTCTTTGTAATGGCTCAACCATCTCCTTTGTGGGCTTGAGTAGAATTTTATTAACTACCAAAGATTCTCCTCTCTCTGGTATATTTTATTCTTCTATTACTATTTTTTGCTGGTGCTTCTCCCTCAACTTGAGCAACAATGGCATTCCTCTAATTTATTTCTAGATTCTCTGGGCACTCAAAATATTTGTGTCCCAGTTTGTTACATCTGAAACATGTTATTTCTCTGCCTCTTACTCTGCCTCCTCTTCCTCTAGAAAAACTACCTCTGCCTTTTGCATCACCTCCTATGGGTGCATGTTGGGTTGATCTGCTACTAGCTCCATCTTTAGGTGTTGTAGATCTTCCTCTACCACCTTGACTTCCCCTTCCTTGGAAAGTACCTTTCCCTCTGCGAAACTGCTTCCTCATAGTTTTTATTCAACTTTCAGTGCTATCTGATAAGATTCCTCTACTGTTTTAGGAGACAGTAGACTTATCTCAACCTTAATGTCCATCCTGAGACCATTCATATATCTAGCCACCTTCTTATTTGTATCCTGGGCTTCTCCAACCCTTATGCTTACCTTGTAGAATTCCTCTCTATATTCTTTCACTGTCATAAATCTCTTTCTAAGATTTTGCATTTGTCTAAACAAAGTTTGTTGATAATTACTTGGTAGAAACTTACCTCTTAGATTTTCTACCATCCTGCTCCAATTCTTGATTGGTTGCTTGCCAAGTCTCTTCCTTTCTTCCTGCACACCATCCCACAAGAGCACTGCATGGCCTTTTAGCTTGGTGACATCAAACTTCACTTTCTCCTCATCTTCTGTTTCTTCATAATTAAAGAATTTCTTGATGCCATTAATCCAGTCTATTAATTCTTTTGGATTCAGTCCTCCTTCATATATTGATACCTCGGTCTTTGGCTTGGCTATGGATCTCTACATTCACTGAAAGAACCTCATCTCAGGAGTAACTTCTACAGATTCCTCCTCTGCAGCTTCAACTTCAGGTTCACTAACATCTCCATCGTCTATGTTCCTACTTGTTGTTAATGCATCTAATCTAGCTTGCATCTGTTGTGCATATTCCATTACTTCAGCATTTGCAATAGGCCGTCCTCTTCCACCACGTCCTTGTCCTCTTCCAAATATGAAATCCATAGTAACTTTCCTTCTCCTTCTTCTGAGATTCAATCCAATGTCAGCTGGTTGTTGTGATACCACCAATGGTGACCTGGGTGCAAGCAATATGGACAACCTCTCAAATCTAGCTATAAATTCTTCAATTTCAGGCTGAATCTCCCTTTTTGATTTTGATCACGTAACAGTCATCTAATGGTAAAACTGACGGTCACATGGGCTTTTCTTCAATCGCCCCTATCTTGGTTATGGTTCACAATTAACAAACCGCCTTTGTTCCTATCGGAACTGTAAATCCATAGGATTTACACAAAAACATTATCAATGCTTTTAACCACAATCATGGCTTATAAATAGGATTTGTATAAATTCTAAAGAATTTCACTATCAACATGGTAATATTCAAAGTATTGTGTTATACGCAATATACACTATCGGTCCCTCTCAACGCTCCTTCTCCGATGCGATAACACGTGGTGTTATTGGAGATCGCAATTGGTGATTCCACTATTCCAAAGTCCTGGCTCTTCCCACTCCCACCTTGCGATGCAATAACAATCGCAGACCCGATAATTTATTAAAGTATCCCTATAGCGTTTCGGCTCTGGTAGTGTTATGCTATCGGAGTTCGGCGATTTCAATGGTCTTCTGCTCCACTTAAGGTCTTGCAATGTGATATTGGTTCAGACCTGATTTGCGTATGAACCAAATCTAATAGAGTTTCAGGTCTAGAACTATACCCTAGCTAAGTGAATTTTCGATTTCTCTGTGTAAAACAGAGTTTGGCTGTGAACTCTATAAAATGATTCAAGGAGCCTGTGATTGCCGATGTGAATGAAAACTACCCAATAGGCCTACACTTAAGTGTTGATTGGAAAACAACCATTTGAATCACCATCCATAAATAAGGAAAACAACAAAACCAGAACTGATACATGTGTAAAATACAACTTAATAGAAAGTCATTAATTCGGATGAATAGAGAGAGGTTTTGCAAAATGATAATGCTTTTGGGCCCAACCTCCTCTGAGAGTCCCATTGTTTCTTATTTATAAATAATAGATAAGGCCTTCTCAGCCATTATCCTTTATAAAAGCATGGCTTTTACATAAGTGATTTAAAGCAATAAAGCTACTATAGCTTATCATAAAGCGACTTATTACAACTTGATCTTTATTCTTAATTTTATCATTATCCTAAGCAAGAAAAGCATGAAAACTTGTTGGCTAAAGGACCCAACTCCCTTGTCTATAGATTTTTTTTGGATTTTTGGAATATGTTTGAAGATTTTCCCCTCTAAGTCACATGCTCCTGCATCAAGTAACCGGATAATGACAATGATGCTCACAAGAACTAATAAGAGTGAACAAGTTGGATTGTGATTAGACCTCTTGCCTTTCAACCTTATGACTAAAATCCATTACCCTAGGATGGTGACGAACATCGATAATGTCACAAAACCCATGATCTTGGTAGGTCGACATGTAATGAGATTAGCTATCTTTCAGTGTATATATTTTCTCTTTTTCATACTTTTTAATTAAACTCTGATAAATATTAATCCTTGAGAGATTACGTAGAATATGGGGAGAAAAATATTCTCCTTAAGAGCTAGAGATAGTGTGAAACATTTATGTTTCCAACTTCAAATTAATAATGTTGTTAAAAGTAATCTATGTTTCCAAAATATGAATTCCTCTTGAATAATATTGGACTCAGATAAATCCTCTAAATAAAACCAAATCAAAGATTCTGAACAAAAAGATTGTTTTGCTAAAATCAAAGTGGAAAAATTGATTCATCAACTGATACATGAATGAATAGAACATATAATAAAAGTATTGTTTAAAAATTTTCCAAGCATATTTGATTGTGGAATGATACATAAAATAAAAATCGAAAGGAACCCAAACCAAGTAACAACATACTCAAAAGAACAAACTAAAACACAAAAAATTAAATAAAATCATAGACAAAAGTATATCCAAAATTTCGTTAAAGGAGATCATGCAAATTATATTTTTAAAAGCTTCCTATTGACTCAGATGCTGTGTATGTTTCCAAACAAGATATGTTTAGAACACATTTCCTATGGTGAAGAAGGTCAAAAATAAGAAAAAGAAACATCCAAAAAGACCAAAAGAATGGAAATTTAGTGATCCTACTCTTTTAGACTAAGAGGAGGAGGATAATAAATAGTTACAACCATAAAAAGATGAAGAAAAAGGGAAGGGGACTTTGTGGCTCTAGATGGGGTTTCTTCTCCTCCACCATCGAGTTCGGAATTAGAAGAACAAAGCCTTTGGAAAGCCCAGGTGGTACCAAACGAGTTCATTACTTAGAGGGTTCAGAATTAGAAAAATATCCCCTTCTTTTGGAGGGGGCTCAAGATTTAGTTTTGGTCCTTGTTGACCCAAACCCTCATGAGTGGAAACATGTTCAAAGATGGAAAGACAAGAAATAAAAAACTGGCTCAAATTGTCATCCTTAATTTCCTTCTTCTCTCATTTTTCCATTTTCCTTATTTTCTTTTCTTATGCTCAGTTTTATATTACCATTTTTTATCTTGATATGCTACTTTTATCTCACAAATGTAATGATATGGTCTCATCATGCTAGTTGCATACACTTTATTTGTGTTTACAAAATGTAATTTTTTTTATTAATAAAAATTATGGTTTTTTTCTTATGGAAAAAAAAAAATCCCTTCTACTAGGAGAGACTCATGTTCACCCTATCATGTATGTAATAAAAATGTGTTGGGTCTGATATTTATTGTAATAATAACATTCCCCGCCATAATCTCTAAAACCTGGTGTGTTCCCCCTTGTGCTTGTGGGCCTTGTCCCATTTTAAAACCCGGTCGTCAACTTCAAGATCTTTGTTAAAAGAAGACTTACTATCAAACCATCATTTTACCATTTATTGATGTTGATTTAAATTGGTTTTATCTCTCTCTCTCTCTTATTCTAACTTTCACAAATAATTAATTCTATCTCTTCATAGTCGATGACTTAATTTCTTGAACACTCTTGGACAATAGTAGAGAAGGAGGAAAAATATGAGGGGGTAATATAGCTTCTCTACCATAAACAAGGAAAAAGGGTGAATTTCCAATAATAGTTTTTGGTGTGACCCTATTACCCCATAACACATTAAATAATGTAGTATGCTAATTTTTATGATTTATTGAAATGGTTTGTTTAATTATTTTTAACAAGTTATTGTTTGATTATTCAACAAGACCATTTCCTTGTAGATAATGGAGTTAATGTTCCTTTATGTGTCTATATTGTTTTTTTATTTATCTGTCTTTGTATAATAGTGGCATCAAAGTTGAGGGAAATGTGGAACAAGCTATGTGGTTTTACATGGGAAAGGAGAGACAGGATAAATGGATGTGTGTTATGTTGAGTATAGGCAAGCTACACTAAGAAGATTGGGTCAAGGTGATACAAGAAAAATACATGATTGTTGAGTGGAGATTAAGGAGTACGTGCAAATTATGGATCAAAATATGTTGGAGATATTGTAAGAGAAAGATTGTGCAACTTCATGGACAAGAGAATGTAGATGGAGTCAACAATGCTAATTCCAGGTGAACGAAACAAAATGTTATAGAGAGACATAATAGTGTATGAATACCCTATAATTATTGGTCGATATTCTAAATCCTATACATAGCCAATATTTATTCCCCGAGATCATTGTGAGACCTACTATTTAGGTATACATCTTGTAGCTTTGTAGCACATGATGTCATCCCTCTCATGAATATAGAGGATGGAGTAGCAAATCATGGAATCAATCACATGAATAGGTATGTGAGAAATTAGTGAATGAGAAGGATCACAATTCAAGGTTACACATTTAAGTTTTCTAGTAAACTAAAGATACTAATAATTTCCACATGGATTTTCCCATTGCTTGATTTTGCACATGAATTTGGTGTGTTATTGGTAACTTCTATCATATTACTCAATTTTTTAATTGTTTTTCCCATTTATGGGTTTTCCACATAAATTTGGTGTGTTTTTCATAGCTTCTATCACTTCACTCAATGTTTTGTTCAAGTTTATTTTTCTGACTATTTTTAATGCAACCACTAATGGGATCCCTAGTTCCATTCTTCGAAATAATATTAATCTTTCCTTTCTTGAAAAATCAATTAGTCAACTACTAGTAAAAACTTTAAAGATAAATGAACAAAATTCATCACTAATAGAATCCCATAAATATTTGTAGGAGTCATAATGCATCACATACATACTTGAAGATTCACTAAGAAAAAAATTGTGGAGGACCACACAATAATGGGCGTCTCTAATAGATAACACCCCATTGTTCTAAAGATAAAAAGAGAAAATATTATGAAAATTATTGTTAAGCATACCTCTAACGCTATTAAGATCCTAAGCTATAGAACCAAGCAGTCAACTTTGATAGTGAAGGAGCTTAACTAACAAATTGTCCCAAGTAAATTATAATTTCGATTGGAAAATGACTTGAACCATTCACTATTGTTTCCCTACTGATAATTAAACTGAGCATACTAATGACCCTTGTCTAGCCTCTTTGCTTCCAATTACAACGAAAAATATAAGGACATGCCTTTAAAATGACCCCAAGCATGCTTATTTGAACCACTACAAGCCCACAACAATCCCATGCCATTCAACCACATTGAATACACCTCCAACAATCCATTCTATAACTAAAAGATAGGAAGTGATCTAGTAAGATTTTTAATTGAATAAAATTATGGTGATATGGGAGCACTTCTCCAGTAAATTAGGAAGGAAGGTTGGTATGCACATATCATGCATTATATTAGTAATAATGATCACTAACTGTCTTGATTGAAAAAATATATGGTGATATGGGAGCACTTCTCCAATAAATTAGGAACAAAGGTTAGTATGCACACTTAGGCTTTTCAACATTATGATTTTTCAATATGAATCCCATTAGGGTATCTCCAATATCTCACTTAACACCCTCTTATTGAGTGGTGCCATGGAGGAAACCCCTGTTGAGGGAACAACCCCTCCTATCACATTGTGATTTCAAGATATATTGTTCGTCGTGGACCAATGCCTACAACACCTCATCAATCAACCCTTGGATGAAGACCTAAGTCAAGAATTCAAATCAAAACAGGAAGGACAAAATCCCTATGGAGATTATACAAAAATCATAACCACGGAAGATGCCTTCCAAATGTAGTAAAAAATCAAAAATTAAGATTCAATTTAGGATAATGGAGGGCTGCCTCCAATATATGAAGGATCATGCACTGATTTATAATTTCATCAACCTATGGCCAACAAAGAAAACCCTCATCAATTCTATGCAAAGAAAATGGAAGCATAAGCATGAAATAGATTTTCAAATGGGTGAAAAAGGATTCTTTACAATAAGATTTAGAAATATGGAAGATAAACCTACGGTCTTCAAAAATGAAACCTACTTCTTCAGCAATGTTGACCTATTCATGCATTTTAGGAAGGAAAGGTACAACTTGTAAGAGGAATATTTCCTAGAAACACTAGTATGGATTTGGCTCTTTCCACTGCATAAGGAATTTTGGAATGAAGATGTCTTAGAAGGCATCGAAAATACAATAGGAAATTTTGTAAAATTATTAGAAGTTACAAAGGGATTGAGGTATACTTCCTACACTTACGTTTTCATTTATATGCATATTTCAGAACCCTTACTGACTTCCATCAATTTGTATCATTATGGTGAGATCCATCAACAAACCCCAGATTATGAGAATGTTCCATTTTTCTACTATCGTTGTCATGAATACAGTCACTTGTTATGCAATTTCGCTCTCAAATAAAAGGATCCTCCATAAGAATAGACAAGTCGAAAGGATGGCAATGGTTTTGAGATAATGTCTCTCTACATAAGAAATTAGTTACAATATGAGGCATTGAGATCCAAGGAATCACCCCAATTCAACAATAGGTATCTCAAACTTAATGACAACTAGGAAATGACAAATATCCTAGCCCAAGAAACCCTTCCATAAAACCCTAATGTAGATCGCAACTCCACGAAAAGGAAAACCCAATAAACCAATCAAGAGGATCCAAATGAATACAATCATGTAGTAATGGAAGCCTCTCGAGAACGAACCAAAGATGATAATGAAGAAATGGATGTGGGTAAGGTCACCTTAGCAAGCACGGTTAAAGAGTTAAAAGGAAGAGATATATGGATGGTACCTGAGTAGAAATTTCAGTAATTCCTACAAGCCTACGTAAATTTCTACAAATGCAATAGATCATCCTTCCAACACCATAACTCATTGAGTTAAGGAATCCAAACCCACAACATCAAGGAGACCACAAAGCCATAGAGAGAAATAAAAAAGGGGATACAAAAGCAAGAAGGGTCTCCCTAAAGAAGAAGGAAACATGCTAGCTAAAATAAGTCGATTTGTTCTCTTAATCTTTCTGGGAAAGGGACAATTTCGTGGAGGCTTCAAACTTTCTATATCAAGGATCTGACCATTAGTTTATTTTCCTGGATGATGATATTAAAGCCAATCCCATGAGTAAACCATTTTTTAGAGCTTTTAGCTCAAAGATTCCTCATTCTTCGACAAAGCCAACAAATGGTGGCACAAAAAATCCCCCTCTTAGAATTTCTTCCATGTTCTATTCCAACATAAAAATAAGTTTTCGAAGGCCAAAATAAAAAGTGGAACAAGGATTAATTTAGGAACATCCATCAACCCAAATAGGAGTTAGAAGCTGACATGGAGAAAATACAACAAAATTTTTTACTAGAAGCCCACATGGAGGACTTGGTTGAAGTTGAGGGTACAAATTTAATCTAGCTTGAAGAGTTTCTTGTCGAAGAATAAATTCTCTGGAGGAAAAAATCACGTATCAAATGGCTTGAAGATGGCAAAGAAAGCACTAGCTGCTTTCATAAATCCATGACCAAACATCATCATCACAACATAATTTTCTCTCTCTATAACAAAGTGAGCCAAAAAATAATAGATCATGAGGAAATGGAGAAGGAATTCGTTAAATTCCATCATCATATTCTCTCAAGCCTCATGACAACAAATTTTGAGACATCATATGAATCATGAGATCCATCCCATGCATGGTTCATGTAGAACACAATGACACCTTAACAAGATCAATATCCATTGAATAATTAGAGGGAGAAGTCATGAGCATGATGAAAAGGAAAGACCCTAGAATGGACAACTTACAATGGAATTTTTCAAGCCTTTTCCCCCTTTCTCAAGCACTAAATTCATGATATGGTTGAGGTGTCAATGGCAACTTCTTTAGTGCTTCCAAATCTCAATGCCACTTCCCTTACATTGATCCTGAAGTATAAAAAATTCAATGCTCCCTTTGGATTTAGGGCCATAGACTATGTAATGTCATCTATAAACTAATAATGAATTGTATCGCAAAACAACTCAAGCCCATCATCCCAGCCTCAATTTCCCCAAAACATACATGCTATGTGGAAGGAAGAAACATTTTGGATGGAATTGTGTACAAAGTAATTGAATCTCTGAATTAAAAAAAAAACTGTGTATGCTAATCAAAATTAATATTTCAAAATATTTTGACAAGTTCAGTTGGTCATATCTTTATCCAATTCTTCAAGCCTTCAGTTTCTATGAGGATTTCTTAAATTGGGTGGGATATTTAGTCTTGTCTCCCTTTTTCTAAATTTGACTTGATGGTTCCCCCACTTATACTTTAGAGTATTTAACAATTTGAGCCACTCTCTCTTTTCCTTTTCATCTTGTCTTTTTAAGGCCTAGGTTGCACCATCACTCAAACCATCCATTAAGGCTCTCTAAAAGGTCTTTGAATTTCCATATATTATTTTCTTGTCTCTCACCTTTTGTTGACGATATACTTCTTATCCTAATCTCCAATATTATAGAGAAAAAAAACTCTTAAAAGGATCCTAGAGTACTTATCATTACCCTTTGGAACCATTACAAAATTTGGCAAATCCAATCTCTTATTTTTCAATACCATTATGATCGTCTAAAGACACATAACTTGCATCCTTGGTTACCAAAACAACCACTTGTTGGAAAAGTACTTGGGTGACACTAATGGAATACACATTAAAATCCAAATTATGGAAGGACCTCCTTGAGAAGCTTAAGGATAAACTTAACCGTTGGACTTTTTAAGCCCCCAATATTGCATGGTGAGCCATTCTCCTTAAATCTATGCTACAAGTTATCCCCAATTTCCTCTTCACTTCCATAACATGCCTCAAAGAAATTCTCAAGTCTATTAAAAACATTAATATCACCTTTGTATGGGGTGGAGCTTGCATGGAAAATAAACATGCCCCAATAGATTGAGATAAGTATGTTTAACCAAGTTAAAAGAGGTTTGGATATGACAGATTTAGAATCCCTTAGTAAAGTCTTCGAATCAAAGATCTAGTGGATGTACGAAGTGGGGTGTTGAACATTAAAAGTAGATATGGACATAAAAATATAGAAATGAGATCCATTTACAACATCAAATAAGGAAAATGTCCCACCCCCATGGCTCTTCAATCTAGAATCATGCTATTTCGAATAAAAAAACCTCATTCAAATGCATAGCTTTGGGATATCTGTGACGGTAATTCTTCCCTCTTCTGGGAAGACTTAAGGAAACAAATGAAGAAAATCATTAATAAAGGGTTCTACGACGAGATCAAGAACACATTGCAAGCTAAACATTGGATTAAGGTGGTATATTAGTGGTAGGGAAACCCAACAATAGATTTTTGGCACATATGGAATCATAAAGGTTGATGGCCACACATTGAAAAGAATGAAAATGTGCAACAATTATCGATTGATCTTCAGAACAAGAAAACAACCTACTAGAATGGTTCGAATAAACATAGCTAGGGGTATCTACCCAATGGAACCTTCATAATAAAGGAAGATTATTCCCTCTTTACATGTCACAAAGATCTCACAATCCAAAAAATATGGAAGTGCATCTAGTCTAACAATCTATAGATGAAGGTGGACCACTTCATATGGTTCTTAATAAGGAAATGTACCCTTGTATGGGACCAAGGATATAATTCAATTTCAAAGGACCTTTCTTTGACCACCTATGGTGTAATGGAGTAGAAGCTCTCACACACCTATTTAACACTTGCAACTACTCTCTAAATCTGTTGGATCACATGGTCATTTATTTTAACATTTGGACAAGAACGGGGGAAACATTTCCAACACAATCGTCAACCGGAACTCACCCCAATTTGAGAATCCGATCTTCAATAGAGCTTAGCAATTAACATTAGGTCTATAACTCTCAAATATCTTGGAGGAGTGAAAAAACTACATATTTAAAAGTGAACATGTCCTGGCCTTGCTATTTGGTCCCTCGTTTTGAACAATCTCAAGAAATATTCTCTTATTCACCCTTGCCCTCCATATTCTTGTATTTTTTATCTTTCTTAAATTCAAATTATACAAAACTTATTTCCCTCCATTTCCCCTCTCTTCCCTCTCCCTCTCATCCCACTCCTCCCTCCTCTCCCTCTGAATGGTATCCCCATCCCTCTTTTTTTATTAAGCTCAAATTTGAGAGTGCCTCCAAAGGAAATTTAAGTCGTGCAAACTATGGTATCATCTTTAGGAACAATCAGGGGCATGCTCTCTTCTATCACTTTAGAACCTTGGGCCACAACACTAACATGTTAATAGTGCCCTTCTTCATCTATCTTGGGATATTACTCAATGTTGTGATGTTTCCAAAATGACTTAATGTACACATGGCAATTTGGGTAAGGTTTCCTATTATCGATACCATTTATATAATTTAGTTGGATAGTTTAGGGATGTGAAAGGGAAAAAGCTATAATGGTTCTATTTTTTTTTTTAGTCTACAAGTAGAAGGTTTAGACCACCCTAACTTAGTCCATTTTTCTTTGAAAGTAATGGGTTGCCCTCAACACTTGGCACATCATCCTTATGTTCGTTGTAAATAACACAATACCCTTTTCCCTTATTACGACAAGCTTCACTCCACTCAGGTATATTGTTGTCCTCAACATTACTTCTTTGTTTCAAATTTCCCATTTGGTTTGTATTTCTTGGGGTTAGGTAATTCTTTGCTTGTCAATCTTTATTTTCGAGCTTTCCCCCACTTCATGTATCATCCTCTTTCTCATGCTCCCTTTTGCACTCTCACCTCCTATTCCCTTAGTTTCCTTTGCCTCCCTCCATTGCTCCTTCCACCACAGACTCTAGTTGGTACCTTTGCACTTTCCCTACTTTCTCTGTAGTGTCGAGTGAGAGATCTTGTTCTAGAAGAGGATATGGGGGTCACGGTCCTCAAGGAAACTCATGAGTTAGGGCCCAACCCCAAGCCTCAGTAGACAATTTATCTGGGAATTCTCCCTTAGTCGTTCAAGATGAATTATTGGGAATTAAGCAAGAATTGGTTGATGAGAGAGATGAAATGCTAGATTGAGAGGTTATGGCTAATCATTAGAGAAATTTTGAGGTCTAAAATGGGCCTCCTAAGAAAAATGTACAACCAAAATAAACTTTATAAGAACCAATAGGATTCATGATGATGATGTCAACCATGAGGGATGATTTATATTTTTGGGGTAAAAAAGTAAAACGATTAAAAAATAGTAAAATAATAAAACTATTTTTTCAACTTATCTCTTTATGATTTTACTCAAATTTTGAGTAGGAGTACCCATTGGATGCCTCATCCAAGGAGTACCCATGTTGGATAACTTCAATGGACCGTACTACACAAAAAATGACAAATACATTACAAAGCGTGACTGCAATCATTTTTTTTTCTTTTTTTTTTTATTATGTATTTCTCATTTTCGTGTAGTAGGGTCCATTGAAAGTATGAAAGATGGGCACTCCTTGGATGAGGAATCAAATTATGCATCCAACGAGTGTTCTTGCTCGAAATTTGGGTAAACCCATACGAAGACAAGTTAAAAAAAAAAAAAAAAAAAGACTTTTTTCCCTCTAAAATTTGATGATGTAATCTAATGTTATTTTATTATTTCCACTATTATTTTATAATTTCCTTAAGAAATCCATTTTAAACCTCAAAATTCCCCTAATGGTGGAATATTGGGTGTTCGAGTTGTGCACACCAAGAGCCCGTCGTAATCAATACGCACACCTATAATCAAATAATTGTTGGGAAAGGTATTGTTTGACCATAATGAGAGCGGGGTGGAGCTCCTCCTTTGCATGGAGGAGCTCTACATGCTTTACCAAATCACGGATGACTGACTTTAGTGATTGGAAACAATACTTCTCCAAGATAGAGATCATCAACCTCTTGCCCACCATGCACATCCTGCGCCTACGTCGATTGCATGGTCTCTTTGTGGTGCAAGGTCACCATCAATAAGTCTATTAACACCCAAAATTTATAGTTTTTGTGCATGTTTAAAACCTTTGTGTAAATTATAATCATGTCATCCAATTTTATATCTTTTATAATGAACCTCGCTAACAGTAACTCAATCCATGGCTTTTTAAACATTACATTATGATAAACTTAATTTCTAAAAAAACTAGAATTGATAAAAATTCACTTGTTTAGAGAATGATTTCGGCAAAATCACATAAAAAATCATTTGTCGATGCGTTTCGAACCAACCAGTGTGGTTCATCGTCGGGACAAGTTGAATATCCAATTTGAGCGATGCAATAAATAGGGACAGCGGGTCATTCCAACAGCTAAAATTGACTTAGTAACGGTTAACCAGACCTCTAACAGCTATGTTTGACCAGTCCCCAGGTAGAGGAATTTAATTATTTTATTTATCCATTTTCCCTTACCCTTATAAATTAATATTACTAAATTATTTATTTAATAAATAAGAAATGGTAAATATATTAATTACAAGTCAAGAAACATGAATTAATTATTATTTTTTTACTATATTTAATTTCTATAATATATATATATATATATATAATATATATATATCTATATATATATATATATCTTCTTAATTTTTTTTTATTATTATTACTAATATTAGAATAAAATGGACAATATTTCTATTATCTACTTATTTAATTATTTATCTCTGCTATTAAATAAGATATTATTATTACCTTTCCCCTTATATAATAATATTATAAATATTATTTATTTGAATAATAAAAATCTCATATACCCATCATTATTTTATTAAAATATTTATTTAATTTATATATCCCTTAATATTATAAAACATTATTTATCATTGTTTAGAAAATCTTCGGTGAAACCACATAAGTATTCTTTTGTCGACGCGTTTCGAACCAACCAGTGTGGTTCATCGTCAGGACAAGTTGAAGATCAAATCTAGCTTAGCATGTTTAAATAGTGTGTGTAGAGACTCCAACGGTTATATTGCCAACGGCTAATTTTGACCTAATGACCCAAGTCAGACCAATAATATTCCTGTTATATTTTTAATTTATTTATATTCTAGGAAATAGTTAAATTCGGTAATTTATATAATAAAATATTCATTTGTTATATATATAAATTCAAAAACCTAACTAATTTGAGAGGCCCTGGAGATTGAGAAAAGGCCAAACAATCTTAATAGGGATGATGGTTGGAAGATTAGTAGTTGCCGGGTCCCAGCCCTGTCTTCCTAGCCTCCTTTGTCCCCTTTCTGTTAGGTCTTAGGGTTTTTCCCTCTTCCTTTTGATGGTTTTCGGCGGTTGGTCCCTTTGTTTCTTGGATTTCTTCCCCATTATTCCCAGCGTCCCTTATGCTTTAGTTTGGTTGGTCCTATTATTATGCGTCATATGAGTTATTAGTAGGTTATGTGTTAATGAATGTATTACCCTTATTTCCTTTATGGTTTCATTTAACCAAGGATTTTATAATTAATAGTTAATTTGGTTTTTACATGTAGGATTGGAAATAATAATTACAACATACTATTAGTATCTTTATCTTATTTCAAGTATTTAAATGTGATAATATAATTAGTTATTATCTTATTTCAAGTATTTAAATGCAATAATATAATTAGTTATGATTGGATGAGGAAATTATTAATTGAATATAGATTACTTAATAATTGATTAAATTAATTATAAAATTATACCTTAATAAAGGATATAATTCATTAATTTGGCTTCAAATGGACCTTTATTAATAAATAATTATATGATGTACCAATATTATTTGAGTTAGTTTCTTTTTTGGTACATAGACATACATTTATTAATAAACAAGCTATTAACAAATAATATTTTAATGTAACTAGTAATATGTCTAGAATATTATTTGTAATAATATTATTGGAATAGTAAATTATTAATTTATTTAATAAATATAAATTATTAAATTGATTATAAAATATATTAATTGGGCCATTAGGTATAAATTGTTAAATTATAATATAAATACTATTATTATTAAATGAATATATGATATACTAAGGTTATTATTTTAATATAAATAAATATAAATTATTAAATTGATTATAAAATATATTAATTGGGCCATTAGGTATAAATGATAAATTAGAATAAAAATATTATTATTATTAAATGAATATACGATATACCAAGGATAATATTTTAATATGAATTAGTTAGGTTTTTGAATTTATATATATAACAAATGAATATTTTATTATGTAAATTACCGAATTTAACTATTTCCTAGAATACAAATAAATTAAAAATATAACAGGAATATTATTTGTCTGACTTGGGTCATTAGGTCAAAATTAGCCGTTGGCAATATAACCGTTGGAGTCTCTGCACACACTATTTAAACATGCTAAGCTGGGTTTGATCTTCAACTTGTCCTGACGATGAACCACACTGGTTGGTTCGAAACGCGTCGACAAAAGAATACTTATGTGATTTCGCCGAAAATTTTCTAAACAATGTTATGGATCAAAGAAGTCTAAATTCCTTAATTATTTATCATATTTACCTAATATAATATTACTATTTACCATTCTATTAAGATGAGTATTACTTATTAGAATAAAATGGTAATTTTTAACCATCTATATTCTTAATTTCTTAATTTATTCTTTAATATATACTTACCCTAAATTTTAATAATATCAATATTTACCATTAGAATAGGATGAGAATAATTTAAGTAAAATGGTAAATATTACTATTCTCTTCTTATATTATTTATAATATATAATATATTATTTGTCTCCACTCTTATTGAAAATATTATTATCACAATATTAATATATTTATATTTATTTACCTTTACCCTTATAAATAGTAATAATATTATTAATAAATATCATACAAATATTCAAAACCAATGGTTAATCCCTTTATTATTTCTAAGTTAAGAACATAATTCAATTATTCTGTTATTAATATACTTATTTAATTTTAAATCATCTTAATATGTATTCCTTAAAACATTTTTTAGTTCAATATATTACTAAAGTTTACCATTCTATTAGAATAAATTAGTAAATAAAATTTTATAAGAATCTAGAACTATACTAACCCTAAGAACTATAATTCCTATTTTAATTAAGAATTCATCAATATATCGACGTTAATGTTACTATCAGGATACACATATACACTACTATCATAATAGTAACATAGGCTAATATAGCTAGCTCAGAAACAGAGAACTATTTAATTTTTACGGACTATAAATTAAAAAGGTGACGCTATACTATAATAAAATGAAAATTCCACCTTCTAGGAAAAGGGGTTAAAAGAGACCATCAAAATTAATAATCTCAAGAGAAGGAATGAGGAGGCTAGGAAGATAGGGCCGAGATCCAGCAACTGCTAATCTTCTAGCCGTCATCCCTATTAAGATTTCTAGGCCTTTTCTCAATCTCCAAGGCCTCTCTAAATTTCCAATGGTGAAACTGTGCCACCTTTGCAATGACGCGAGCCTCTTCAATACAGACATGATGTTTAGTCTTCTCGGCATGCTCTGCCAAGGCCGAGGACTTGGCCCTTCCATGCCTTAAGTCTACCAAATGCTCGCTAATCTTTTGATTGATAGAACGACCAGTCTCACCAATGTATGGTGTCCCACAAGAGCAGGGAATGACATAGACGCGCTTCATGTCTAAATATTGATATTATTAAAATTTAGGGTAAGTATATATTCCTATTCTAATGGTAAATATTGATATTATTAAAATTTAGGGTAAGTATATATTTCTATTCTAATGGTAAATATTGATATTATTAAAATCTAGGGTAAGTATATATTCCTATCCTAATGGTAAATATTGATATTATTAAAATTTAGGGTAAGTATATATTAAAGAATAAATTAAGAAATTAGGAATATAGATGGTTAAAAATTACCATTTTATTCTAATAAGTAATACTCATCCTAATAGAATGGTTAAATAGTATCATATATCAGGTAAATATCATAATAATGTTTATTAATATTTAAGAGAAGATAACTTAATAATATTTTAATAAAATAATAATGGGTAATATGAAGATTTTTATTATTCAAATAAATAATATTTATAATATTATTATATAAGGGGAAAGGTAATAATACTATCTTATTTAATAGCAGAGATAAATAATTAAATAAGTAGATAATAGAAATATTGTCCATTTTATTCTAATATTAGTAATAAATAATAAAAAAAAATTAAGAAGAATATATTATAGATAAATAAATATAGTAATAAAATAATAATGAAATCAGGTTCTTGACTTGTAATTAATATATTTACGATTCTTATTTATTTAAATAAATAATTTAGTAATATTAATTTATAAGGGTAAGGGAAAATGGGGATTGGTCAAACCTAGCTCTTAGAGGTCTGGTTAACCGTTATTAAGTCAATTTTAGTTGTTGGAATGGCCTGTTGTCCCTATTTTTTGCATCACTCATATTGGATATTCAACTTGTCCTGACGATGAACCACATTGGTTCGTTCGAAATGCGTCGACAAATGATTTTTTATGTGATTTTGCCGAAATCATTCTCTAAACAAGATTATGGATCACAGAAGTCTAAATTCCTTAAAAATTCACTCCTTGGCGTGGTTTGTACACATACATTTTCATAATATAATGTTATGAAAAACTAAACAAAAACAACTAAACCGATCATTAAACTTTTTAGTCATTTCTATTAACTTACTAATTATTTCTAATTTGAATAATCTGATATGTTGATTTGAAAACAATTTCGGAAGAAATCACATTGGTAGATTTACGCTGACACGTTTCAAACCAACCAGTGTGGTTCATCATCAGGATAAGATGAAAAATCAGATCATAGCAGTAAGTTAAATACGGAGTCAAGACCTTCTAACAACTATAGGGACAATGGCTAGAAAACGACTATTTTTAAGTGGATGGGAAAAAAGGAAAAAAATATTTATTTATTATTATTATTATTATTATTATTAA
>APFE031482784.1:0-75198 GCA_000404065.3 Pinus taeda
TGCATATGTACATGTTCCAAAGGAGAAACGAACCAAGTTGGATAGTAAATATTAAAAGTGCATCTTTATTGGGTATAAAGATGGTTTAAAGGGTTATAGGATTTGGAACCCAGTCACACGAAATGTTGTTTACCGCAAAGATGTGGTGTTCAGAGAGGTAAAAGATGTTATTAAACATGAAGTCCAACCAAAGGAGCCTGAGAAGATAAAGTTTGAGCTTAAGGGGGAAGAATCAGACTCTACAACAAAGGAGGAATCAGAAGATGAAGAGCCACAAACTCCGGGTGTAAGAAGATCAATTCGAGAAAGAAGGTAGCCACAAAGGTATAGTCCATCTACTTTCTGTTCAAATTTTGCTTTATCTATTACTAACGATGATCACAAAACTATGAAGGAAACAGTAGATTCAGAGGATGGCAAACTCTGGAAAGAGTCCATGGTTGATGAAATGGTATCTTTGCACAAAAATGAGGCTTGAGATCTGGTGGAGTTGCCAACTAGAAGGAAACCCATTGGCAGTAAATGAGTGTTCAAGAAGAAGACAAATGTAGAAGGAAAGGTGGAGAAATACAAAGCTCAGTTGGTAACAAAAGGTTATTCCCAGGTGTCGGTAATTGATTTTGGTGATATTTTTTCTCCTATTGCCAAGGTAACTTCTATTAAATTACTCTTATCTGTTGCTGTTGCTTTTGATTTTGAGGTAGAACAGGTGGATGTGAAGACAACATTTCTTCACGGGGATCTGGAAGAGGAAATCTACATGAAGCAACCTGAAGGCTTTGCGGTGAAGGGTAACAAAGAACTGGTATGCAAGTTAAAGAAGTCTCTGTATGGGTTAAAACAGTCACCAAGGATGTGGTATTAGAAATTTGATACATTTATAGGTGGACTTGGCTTCACCAGAAGGAAAGCAGATCACTATCTGTATTTTAGATTAATTGGTGACCGTGTTATTTATCTGGTCTTGTATGTGGATGATATGTTGCTGGTTGGAAATGACAAAGAAATTATCCAGGATTTGAAGACCCAATTGTCGTCCAAATTGGACATGAAATATCTTGGTGCTGCAAACTATATTTTGGGCATGGAAATTAAAAGAGATCGAGCAAAGAGGAAGTTTTGGTTAAACCAGAGGAAGTATCTCGAGACAATACTACAGAGGTTTAATATACATGATAGTAAACTGGTGAAAGTTCCTATTCCTGTAGGTGTAAGGTTATCTGCTGAACAGTGTCCCAAGACACAAGAAGAGGAAGAGGACATGTCCCGTGTTCCATATGCAAGTGCAGTCGGTAGCCTGATGTATGCAATGGTTTGTACTAGACCAAAAATTGCACATGCAGTGGGAGTATTGAGCAGGTTTATGTCAAAACCATGAAAGGAGCATTGGACAACAATGAAGCGGGTTTTCAGGTATTTTCATGGCACTAGTGATTATGGTTTGTGCTACCAAGGAAGACCAAATTGGATAGAGTGTTGGATATTCATGGCTTTGTTGATGCAGATTTGGCTGGAGATCTGGATCAGAGAATATCTACAAGTGAGTATGTGTTTAACCTATTTGAAGGTGCAGTCAGTTGGATGAGTAAGAAACAATCTGTAGTGGCACTATCAACTACAATGGTAGAATACATGGCGGCCACTCATGCAAGCAAGGAAGCAGTTTGGTCGCAGAGATTGTGTTCAAGTATGGGGTTAGTACAGGAAGCTATAAGGATAGACTGTGATAGCCAAAGTGCAATTTTCTTGGCAAAGTACCCCGCATATCATTCAAAGACAAAGCACATTGATGTTCAGTATCACTTTGTGAGGGATATGATAGAAGACAAAAAGTTGTTGCTAGTAAAGGTGGAAACTTTGAAGAATACTGCAAATGCATTAACAAAATCTGTGAGATCTGAGAAGTTCTCTTGGTGTAGAGAAACAATGGGCATTGCAGGGTTGGATAAATGACTAAGCTCTCTTGTGGCCTCCTCTGGAAAGAAAACAACAAGTGGGAGAATGTTGGGTTGTATTATATTCTTTCCACGACTAGCCCACGTAGTTAACCGGGGGTTAGAGGGGGGGAGGTCACTGGGGGTTTGAGGGGTACCCGTAACCCCACTTTATGGGGTCCAGGGAAGTGCCCTAGAAAATTTTGGTTTTGGACCCTATGTTAGGTTGGGCGGACCCACCTATGGTTTTGTGCATGATTTTCGCACATGTTTTTTGGATGCAATGGTTTTCAGTCCATGGTTTTGGACGCGATGGTAGTCCCGGTTTTGGGATCCAGGG
This sequence comes from Pinus taeda, assembly GCA_000404065.3. Classification (NCBI taxonomy): domain Eukaryota; kingdom Viridiplantae; phylum Streptophyta; class Pinopsida; order Pinales; family Pinaceae; genus Pinus; species Pinus taeda. The sequence continues at coordinate 2,275 of APFE031482784.1, forward strand.
GAAATCTCTGTGTATATGTGTTTTATGTGTTATGCTCTCGCATTGTTTATTTTCTATGTTTTTGAATTCGTATGTAGGTAATTTCTATATGGGGTTAAAACCTACAACTATTTTGGGAGTGGTACATTAATTAGGAACATATCGTTTGGCGGGAGGGATTTAATACCTAATGTTCATTTGCAATTTGGTGGGTGATTGGAAAGTTAACTATCGAGTGACGTGGAAGGGAGGTGATGTGGATGGCACGAGGGATGATAGGTGGGCATACGTGATTGGTAGAATGGAGGATGAATGGGCATGAGGGAATCGCGCAGGGACGAAACAATGGAAAGAGGAGTGCGATGGTGGTTTTTTTGGCAGCGGTGTAGGTAGTTTATGGTTTTAGAGGAGGGACCCGCGTAATGGCTAAAAGGATGCCATGTCTCCATAGGCAGTATCCAAAAAAACTACTTTCAGAGACCCTCCCCCTACCCCCCCGGTTAAACGTCGATAGTGAGGGGGGGACCGAAATTCATCCCCCACCATTGATCCCTCCACCTTTGTTATTCACCCGAACTTTATTACAAGGCGATAAAATGTCACATCAACCTACTTTATTTACAAAATGTCAATTAATCCATGATTAATTAATCTAAAAAGGGTTAACAATAATATAAAATAATTATGGTGATATTTAAATAAGCATGCCTTTACCTTTGGGCTTTTATTTTTTATTTTTTTCTCATATATATATTTTTTATTCAATTTTATTTCTTTTTTATTTTTCTTTCTATTTTTCTATTTTTATTTTATGAGCTAAACAATTTAAAATGAAAAATAACTTTGTACAATATCCCTGTGGGATGAATGACTAAATAACCATACAAGACTACTATATTTATAGGACCTTATCACAATAGAAAGACATGTTGCTCCAACAACAAAGGGAGTGTGATTGCAACTTCATTACATGCTTAGGGGGAGCATGTTCATTTTCAGAGATTGCATGGCATTGGCTAGAGGTGTTGGAAGCAAAGTTTCTTGTTTCATATGCTTATCTTGTAGGAGAGACTTCTTGTTTTGCATCTGCATGGAATTAAATATGAAAGGGGGAGTAATTCCTTCATCTAGCACATTATTGGAATTGTTCTTCAGTGTTGGTATGGCCCTTTACCATTCAAAGGGGGAGATATTTTGGATTGTGGTGATCATCTTCACAGTTGTAACTTCACTTTTGAAGAGTGTATGGAGATCAACCTTAGGTGTTGGATTGAGGTTGACATCAATGCTAATGAGGGAGCTTGTTGGAATTATAGTGCTATCATCAATGTCAACAAGGCCATGGTGATACTTTTCATATGCTTATGTCCAATGATGATGTGTGATGAGTGATTAGTGGTTGCAATGTTCAGCTGGTTGGCATTGATGTCAACTAGGTTATGGCATGACTTAGTGGAGGTGATTTGGAGGATAAGTAGAGATGGTTTCAAGGCATGGTATGATAGATTGTAATAGATTTATGATGTTGCTACACTGTTGAATATTTTGCTGTTACAGGTGGTTGGATTGCTGCGAAAGATGCTGCATATGCTTCTACATGTGTTGGAAGAATTGGAGTTGTTGTTACAAGTGTTGAGATGTTGTTGCATGTGTTGGACGTGCCTCTATATGTTTTGGAGGTAGTTGGACAACTTGATGTTGTTGCTATAGGTGTTGGAGATGCTGCTACAAGTGCTCTAGGTGTTTGGACAGGTTATCATTGCTGCTTGAGGACCTGGAGGTTTTGGTCATGATGAGGAGTTTGGCAGACTAGTGTCTACATGTCATTGACTTATTGCAGAAGCTATTAACCTATGTCACGAGTTATATACTTGCCATAGAGGCTTGAAAGTGTTGTCAGGAGCTAATGAAGCTGGCCAATAAGTTTGGTAGAGATCTGGCCTAAATTGGTTTGATTTTTCCTCATCCTCTGCCCCAGTCGCATGGATGATGGGTCATGAGAGTGACTGAAAGTTTCCAATCATTAGGAGATAGGCCTGTGCGAGAAACTGAAGAGTTCCAATCCAGTATAACCTGTGTTGTGTGTGCGAATGAGCTTTTTCACAGAAATTTCTCCACATTCCTCACACAACTCAACTAATTTTGTTATTATGGCGATGTTCTTGATAAAAAAAATTTAGTATATGGTCAGAAAAGGTAGTGGGGCCTCCAGAAGCTAATTAAAGTTGAAAATATCAAAAGGAAATTGGAGATAGTGGCTTGATCAATTCAATGAGCTGAATCTAGATCAAATCAAGAATATTAACAAAGTTTGTGGAGCTCAATATTTCTTGGAAATTATGGAGTTGAGCACCTCAGTTCATCTATGTATTGGAGAAACCTCAATGATAGTTCATTTAGCCTCTTGGTGTGTCAAATGAGTGTGAGTTTGGAGGATTGTGTGCAACTTGTGTGAGTGGTGAGATGAAAAATTTCTGAAGCAGTTTGCAGGTGTTGCAACAGATAACCAATGTTTATTTTAGCAAGCATATTATGCAGAGAGTGAGGAAATGAACTAATTATTGGTTGAAATCCATTAGATATTGGTAGTAGATAGTACTTGTTGGTTGTATGCAGTAGCTGTTTGTGAGAAAATTGATTATTGTAGAGAAGGTTTTGCTGATGCATTTTGTAGATTATTTTATGCAACATAGGTGTTGATTTATTGGGAGTTCATCAGAGAAAAAAAGTTGTTGTTGTTTTGTGAAGGAGTCTAGTTTGAAATATTATGAAATGTGGCTCTAGATGATCAATAGATCAAGATAGCTTGGTGAAGAAGGGATGGGTGTTCCTTGTTGATGGTGGTCGATAGCTTCAGTAGAGGAAGTAGTATTCTCATAGTCCAATGGGTGTTAGGCGAGGCTTGTTGGGGTTAGAGGCCTCAAGTGGATGGGTGTTCAAAGAGTAAATTTAGAGTGAGAAACTTCAAGACATATCCAACTATTATGATTTAAAATCATTTGTTTGATTAGTAAAATTTGAAGTAGAGCAACAACAACAACAAGGGTGGTTTTTTTCACGGAGAAGGGTTTTCCACCAGAAATATTTGTGTATTTTGTGTTGAATGCTTGCATGGTTTTATTTGTGGGTGATGCTCTAATATTTTCTTACGTGTTTTAGTTTATGCATGGTTTCAAGAATAATTAATTTGAGGAAAATTGTAAAAATATTATAAGTGCCTTCACTACTGATTCAACCCCCCACCCTCTCAGTAGTGATGCAGTTTCCAACACTAATACCATGACCAAGAAAATGGATATGAAAGTAATAATAAAATCTTATTCATAGAACCTTCCCACCTGTGGTATGCAATTAAAGAATTAATCTCATAAAAAAATTGATTAAAATAATGCTCATACACAATAGAATTAATTCAATGCGGTGGTGAATGAGGTAAGTACCATGGTTCCCCAAAATAATTTAGCTCCATAAAATATATATTATGTGCACATGAGTCTCAAATTCCTTTATTCTAGTGCTTTCCATAACATCATTGAGTGATTGAAGGAAAAGGAATGAATGATAAATCTATGATTCATGTTGAGGTGGGATAGGGCATGAAAATTCACTTGCCCCAAAGAATCTCATGTGTGCAACACTCAACACAAGAGCCAAAATCATAAGGAGTCTATAAAGTAGCAACCCAAAGATCCAAGGACTATCAAATGTGTACATAAATTCTTCCAATGAACTATAGCAATATGAAATATGATATTTTTTAGAAAGGCACACATATGGACAAGGTTGGGTCACTCCACCATGAACACTTATATATGTTCCATGTGTTAGGGTCCTATGTCTAGAAGTCTTGCTCATATTAGTCTTGCTATGTATCTAAGGTAAAATTTGTAAATATTACTCATGATGACCTAAATATTATTATTTAAAATGTCCAGGTTTAGATCAAGTGTCATGTAAAGGTGTCTATTTTGTTGAGAGTACAATGTCTAAAGTCATGTGTTTTCCTTACTAAAAGGGTAATCATGGGAAGCATTTGGTCACCTCGGAAAGAGTACAAAAATCATGTTATACAAATCCTTAGTTATTATGAGTTAGTCACCATCCTTAGTCATTATAAGTGGATCACCTAAGTCTAGAGGCTATGTATACATCAACGCAATCATGAGATGATTTAGGTATAGATTTAAAGGCTTTTCGGAGTCAGTTTGAATGTCATTTCAAGGACAACTCATGATCTCAGCGGGAAGTAATGGTCATAAGGACAACCCTTCGCTTTTCCCAAAGCGCTGTGTTTTTAGAAGGTGTTGTACACTCATGATTTCCTTTTCCTATCATGATCAATGATCTCATTTCCGCTCTAGTCCATTCTACATGTGTATTTGAACTTTTATCTCCATTCCACAATGCTCAGATCTTCACTATTTTCGTCAGAAGCTCTGGTTTTATTATTTTATTCGTTGCGAAATGGAGGTAGGGGTGTTGCGAATTCACATAGTGCTACAATTCTCGCATGCTGGTGGTCAAAATTTCTTCACAGGTGCAAATACAGGTTTATCTTTGTTCCTTAGTTTTGAATAAACTCTCAAATTGCATGTAGAAGCTAGGAAAACCATAAAAATCTCGCAAGAATGAGAAATTCATCGTCGCTTCTCTTCTGAAATCACTACGTCTTTTCCTTTGCACTGTGTTTTATCTTAGTTCACTGCAATTCCACACAGTGAGTTATATTACCCATTTTTTGCTACCAATCACATTTTCTTTGTGTAAACCTCTACATGCAATAGGTGCAACTAAATCAAAGTTGCTTCCCTTAAGTGCTTATGCTTGAAAGTGTTTAAAATATCATATACCTCCATCATTGCGTTTCTGGATTTTGCGCTACAATTTCCCCTTTTAAATTCTCTGTCAATAGATATGAAAATGCAAGTTCTGTCATGGTTTTCATGAGGATGTCTGCATTGTTTAAGTTTTTTGTGAAAGCTTGTTGTCTCTTAAGGCATCATTAGAGGTTTTTAATATTATAACACCTCCATTATTACACTAAACCAATTTCTCATAACCATAAAACTATTCATTGTTGCAAAAGAAAGATCATGTCAACTTCAAAAGACAAGAAGCACAAGGGAGCTACCATTGTATGATTTGAGGCACAAGATGTCACAACCATAAACACAGATCTAATCATCAGAATGGATTTTAAACAAGTAGGGTGTATGAGGTTTTGTGAAAAGATTCATGGGTATCATCTATAGTTGAAAAAGGAGTTTGCTAGGATTTTTGATGGTTTGCAAGCAAAGGTGGGAACTCTAACTTTTCTAGTAACAACTCAATCAATAGCTGAGGCCACTAAGATCCCTTTAAATGTATAATAATGGTTAAAGGGTATGGATTTTGATTGGGTTGATTTCAAAGACTTTCTCAAACCAAAACACCAACAAGGATATGGTTCTGTTGTTCCAAGAAGCTATCTACAAGACCACGATAGTAAACTGCTGGAAGTGATTCAAAGGTACTTCACATGTGAAGGGAAGTTCAATAAAGTGTATCACTATCACATTAGGCTCTTAATGAAAGTCACTAGCAAGAAACCTTTGAATATTCCTTATTATTTATTTAGGAGTCAATGTAATATGGTTAATCGAGTTCAAACAAAAGGAAATCATATTGAAGCTAGTTTGTTTCATTTTTCATTAACTAAATTGCTGTTGATAAAGGAGCTTGAGAGGAAAGAGTAGTCATGGAAGGATTTTTTGGTTTCTTCAGGATGGGTAGCACAATATTCAAACAACCATAAGACCAAAAAGACACCCCATCAGTTGTGATAAAAAAAGTTTCACTTACATCAACAAGCTCAGTAAAAAAGGCTTTGACTAAAATCAAATCAGTTGATAAAAGGAGTGCTAAGAAGCTTCACTTCTCACCTGAGTAGAAAAAGTGGCAAGATTAACAAGAAAAAGAGCTGTAGCCAAGAGATCACATGTAGATCCTCCATCTACACCTATTCAAGTTGTGGAATCATAAAGTACACAGAAGGAAGTAGAAATTGATGAAAGGGACCAGAAAATTGGAAACTTACAAGATCAATTGGACAAGACCCATTTGACAATAACATATCGTTGCAGAAAGAGAATAGGGAACTTAGGCATAAAGTATCACAAGAAACTATTCAACCCAGTGAAGGAGAACCATCAAAGAAAACAATGGCACATGCTGTTAAAGGAAAAGGAAAACTAGTCATTGATGTTGAAGAGTTAAAGGAGGAAGTTGAGAAGTCAAGGAGACCTAGAACTAGGTCTACTACCAAGATGCAAATGCAAGTAAAGGAGACTATTAAACCTGAACATAAGATGGTTTTTGATGAGAAAAAAGAGTTTGAAAAACTACTGGAACAATTAGAAGGAGTTCAACAATAGGTAGAACAACTTGCAGAAAATGATCACAGGGACAAGTTGTATTTGTTTACGCAGTTAGAAGTTGTTTAATATATCCTTGAAAAATCCAAATACAAGTTGAAGTGGGCCTTTCCTCTGCATACGCAATTGAAAAGTTTGTATGTATAAAATTTGGTGTTAAAAAGAAGACTCAGAATGGCAAAGCAAAAGCTCACTAAGGCCAAGCAATTTGGAATAAAGAGGAAGAGGAAAGTTGGACATACTAGAAGATGCTAGTACAAAGGTAAATCTTCAGCATGAGAGTACCACTCAACTCTAAAGTTTTGTCTTTTGCTAAGAAATAAGTTAGTTTTGGTGAAGTTTGTAAAACACAACAAGGACTTGTTGCACTTTTATATAATCTTTGATACTGGTGGGATAGTGAAGTTTTGAAGTTTTGATTGTCATAAGGGGAGTTATATGAAGGTTACAACATTCACATTGATGCTTCCAATGCTTTATATCATAAAAAGGTCACCATATATCTAGATTCTTGAAAGTGTTACGAAAGGAGACAATCTTGCTGCGAAAGTGGGGGATAGTCCAAAAGGAGGTATGCAAACACTTTAAATATTATCTAAGAGGTTAAGTACCATAACAAGGATATTTTAAAAATACCCATTTTCTATGTTTTGATAAAGGAAGGCTTCAACCATACAGAACATGGAGGGTTACTTCAGTGCTGCAAAATTGGCTAATGCGCTACAAGTCTGGACAATCAACACCATTTCATTTCAAATTTCGAATTTTTCGCTTCTAGAAGTAATTTATATCATGTGAATAGGTGGCATATTGTCTTAGAAGGTGTAGTTTGCAAATATTCCAAGTTGGTGATGTTTTAGGCTTGGATTGGTTGTAAGGAAAACCACTCTTATTTTTCAGTATATGCACTAAAATTTTGATGTATCTAGTTAGAAGTTTGTTTTGGTCAATGATTTAGACCACCTAGTGTGGGAGATCGAACCTCATGATGTATATAGAGATGAAAAACATGGTAATGGGTTCTATTGGTTTTATTAGAGAAGAACATACATTTTTTGCAATATATATATATATATATATTTCTTTTGAAAACTTTGCTAGTGAATGAATGAAAGTTATATTAGTTCCAACCTTCACAGCCTATCACCAGGGATCAACATGAGCTCTTACTATCTCTGGTTTTGTTAGATGTTTTGCACATGATGTTCAGCACAAAACATGTCACAAGTGTGTCCATCAAAGAATCTCAGAAAAATATTTCCAACGATATATCACACTCCCATAACCGGTTTCTAGATTAGAAGATATGATCAAAATGAATGAGTGATTCTTGGTTATGCATGTTTTGAGGTCAGTTGCTGCACACAATGACAAGTTTAGTAAAAAATCAGTTTCTGAAAGAATGGTAAGGAATTTTTGAAAAATGAAAGAGGTTTTTGTCCATAACATACCAATTAACAAAAACCTCCTTCCGTTTATGAAAAGGTGCTACTATGTGGGAGATATGCAATGATATTTGGAGCCTACATTTAAACAAAACAAAATTTCCATATTTTTTACTGTTTTACTCATTTTAGTGCGGGGCCATTTTACAACAGATGGAAAGTAATTTTGAGAACCAAAGAGGTTTTTGTTAAGAACGAGCCATATAACAAAAAACTCTTTCAGTTTATTCACAGGTGTCATGGATTGGGATATGTGACTGGATCTTTACAACTCATTTTCACAGATTTAAATTTTTAATGATTTTTTGTTTTAGAGATGATTTTGTGGAACAGATTGCGAGCAACTAGAAACAAATTTCCCAAATTTGAGAGAAATTTTTCTCCAGAATGACCTTATCTACAAAAATATCTTTCAGTTTTGTAACAGGTGCTATGGTTAGGAGATACAAGTTCATCTTCAGCACCTACTTTTAGAAATTCGGCCCAAGTTTAATGTAACTGATTCTATTTTGAAGAAAATGGTTGAGCTCAATCCCTTAGTACAAGGATGAGAAAATGCATATATTTTATGAATTTAATAGTGTAGGGGTTGGATTTTGGTAGAGGTTGGACTCTTGAGAAAGGAAGGAGCTTCATTCTACACTCATATCAACATTTTGGCTAAGGAATTGAGACTAGGGTTTGCAACACTCTTTGGGATCCCTGTGGCATGTTGTTTTGGTATAGTGCTTTCTTATGTATTTGTGAATTTATTCATGTGTTATGTATGTCATTTTCTCTCTTACTTCTTCTCAGATAAATCAAACAAGAGTGTAAGTAGAATACATTGAAATTGCAGTGCTCTACTTGAGGTTTGCTTTAGTTTCTTGATGTTTTCAGCTGTTTGGAGAGGATCCATGGCTTCTCTTGCCCTCTTCAATTCCTCCTCTATGTAATCACTCCATCTCATTCGATTATAAGTGCCAAATTAAGTTACCTACCTTGCTCCATTCAGATCTCTGCAAGACTGAGCCTCATTCCCTGCACCCAAGATCTGCCTTTTTCATTAGAGCCAGCAAACACATCATTTTATTCAATCAAACACTTTACATCTATACCTAGCCTAAGATGAGTAATAAAATCAGTAAATCAAGCCTTTAGTGATCATAATTAGCTGAGATTGACCCGGAGAGAGCCCTCCCTTGACCTGGTAGGGCTAGCTACCAGGTTGAGCGTGGTTTGATGTTGGCCCTGGATGCTACCTTTTTCAACCTGAGGTAAATCTAGGCTCTAACAAGTTAGAAGGTGATTTGAGGCATTCCCATGTCAGAATATTCATGGTTTTGTGCTCCTTTGATCTTGTAAGATGTCTCATGTGTTTACATCTCTTAAATGTATGTCTTCTTACTTGGAAAAAACAGATGTTTATTTCAGAATTCATCTTAATGGTGCTTTGATTTAGTTTTTTCCAAGTGATCAATGTTTTCATCTTAAAAGAAACATTTTAGAATTCCTCTATGGTTTTAATGCTTTATCTATTGACTTTCACCTTTCTACACTCACCCTCTACAATGATTTAACCTAAATTCCACCACTAAGGCTACCTACCTTGCCCCTGTGGAGAGACCCTTTCTCTTTTCATTATATCACTGGTCAAAAACTTGACTTGACATGACTCCATGCCCAATGGATCTGTCTCTTTTCTCATAAACAGAACTTTGAAAACCAAACCTTATTGACCATCATACCTAGCCTGATAACAAATAATTTTAATAAATCAAAGTGAGAGAGCCCTCTCTAAGGCCAGAAGGGATAGATTTTGACCTAGAAGTGGTTTGTGATTACCTCTAGAATTTCTCTCCTCAACCTAGGGAAATTTATGGAGTGTTAACACCATGATGAGGAAGTTCTTCAAGGGCACAAGGTTCACATAATGATATATCATATGCATTTGTATCTTTATAAGTGCCAATAGGGAATTCCTTAAAAAAATTCCATAAATACTTTATGGGCATTCCTTCCCCGTAACAATTCCATCTTTCCCATCATGGACCCCATCACTTCCACTTCTTCCCAATGTAGACAACTCCCTGCAAACACTATTTTCTTAGAAATGCCTTGTCATTATTGTATTATATAGTTTTACAATTAAGTCACATATCCAACTCTTGCATTCCATCCAATAGCTTGTATCACATAATTGAAAGGCTCCATAGTTTGTTTGTCCTTATATTTACGCATGATTTTACAAGTTGGGAGCACTAGACCCTGTTCATTTGTATGATTGGATTGACAGTATTAGAATAAATGTGTAGGCCAACTTTATAAACTTCCTCAAACACATCAAGAATGGTGTGAACTTCTAATATATTTCAACAACATTCAATAAGTGTGCTATATGCATACTCTTACAAATCAATAAGGTCTTCTCAGACTCCATGTTTCAAAGGCTTAGGGAAAACTTACATATGAATTCTGACATATGAAACCTCTCTTTCAGGACATACTTCATTTATCTTACCATTTTTAGACATAAGTGACAATTGTTTGCAACCCAAAGTGTAGAAGGCGCTGCACTTCAAATTTGCATTGACACACTTTAAAATTGAACTAATATTTATCATTCTTGTATTGTTGTTGTGAGTTGTTATTCAATATAAATCATTTCTAGTATTGTGTGAGCCTGAGACTCATTCCGAAGCTTAGTGTGAGGAACAACACCTGTCACAAATTCATAGATTGTGAGTGAAAAACCATATATGTCTGACTTCTTAGTAGTTTTTTTTTGGGTACTTTGAGTACCATATACATAAGTGTTCCAACCATGTTCCTTTCATGAAAACCCCTAATTGGTTTCCAAAATGACTTCAAATTTTTTACAGTTGTATTTTCAAGATCTTTTCCATAAATTGGCAATACAAATTCTGCAAGGTGCATTTCCAATTTGATGTCAAGAAGAATATTTGCAGGTTTGACATCCCTATGGATAATTCCAAGCTTATGAAGATACTACAAATCCATATGTAGTTGCATTATTATTGTCCATACTTGCTCCATGGAGGGATTCCATTCCTTAACATGCAAATCTTGAGCCAAGTTACCACTAGTGAACTAGGCTATGTCTTCCAATCCTACTGATATAGTAGTATCAAATTTCCATTAAGAACTTCTTATGATGGAGGTGAGATTTGTCACGTCCAATCACAAATTCATCTAAACCATGAACATATAAGACAGGTATAATAATAGTTCTTACAACATCTTAGAAAAAAGTACCCTTCACCTATTTAATCATGACTATAGGAGTAGTGTTGAAAGACCTTTTTCAAAATTGATTGGATGAAAATGTTGTAAACCCTAGTGTATCTATAAGAATAGGAATGAGGATGAAACAAGGCAGGCAGACATGGATAATGTGTCTCATGAAGTTATGCACAACCATAGCCATTGATGTTAACTAGGTCATCAAAGGGGTTTTGACCATTTCAAGACACATGAATGCTAGTAAAACCTTGAAAAGTAGGAGGGACCCGAAATTCACATATGTAGACTAAATTTTTTGGGAGAGTGTTATAGTGGCTACAACAAAACTATTAAATAATATATACACATGATGATTTATATGATATGTTTCCCATGTAAATTCATAGTTTGAAAGGAGAATCTAGCAGAACTATAGTGCAGATGAAGAGAAGAACAAATAAAGAGTGAATAATTGTCAAAAAGTTGTCATTTGAAGAGGTTGGAAAGGATAATTTTTAAATCAATGTGAAAGAAAGATACATTATTGAAATGTGGAAAGAAAACTACCACTAGTATAAAATGAGCAATTAGTGACCAGGTGACTAAAAAAGTTAGTCTCGACAATTTTTCCAAGTGAAATACTACCAAAAATAACTTTTCCAAGTGAAATACTACCAAAAATAAGAAACCTTAAGTGACCGAACTAAAAAAACTAACATAAATCACTAATTTAGTCACAAGATAAAATATGTGACTAGCTAATAAGTAATACAACTAAAAATGACTAACATGAATGACTAATTTAGTCTGAGAACAAAAATACAACTACCTAACAAGTACTAGAATAATATGAATCAATTTTTTATGTTAGTCATCTTAATTGTGTCAAGCAATATAAACTTACAAGTGATAGGGGATTGAAAGGTTTGTTTAAAAGATTGGTTGAAAGTTTACCTTCCTTAAACACTTCTTTATCCTCACATGCATATAGGTGGCCGAAATTTTGCATTATTATCTCTAATAATTTGGAAATTTTAAAAATATATTTTTTAATCAAAAAATATTTTATGTATTTTTTAAAAAGTCTATTCATTGAAATCTAATGGCGTTTTCTAGTTCCAATTTGAAATTAATTTGAAGGGAAATTTTAATTTTTAAGACTATAATATCAAATAAAAACTAATTTAATTTCATAATAACCTACCTAGATCCATCTTAACCCAGGATCTATCAAGTGCTCAGAGGGGTAAAATCTCTCGAGGTGCAAACTTTTTTTTCTATTGCAAAACTTGAGGAAATGTTCACACCTCGAGAGATTGGATCCCTCTCCGCACTTGATAGCTATACGGTTAATATGGATCAGGTTGTTTATATAATACTATATAATATCCATATTTGTATTTGTGTCTCTTTTTTATTCCCTCTCTTTATCTCACCCCCCAAACATACACACACTTTCTTTCCCTCTCTTCCCCTTCTATATCTATCTCTCTCTTCCCCTTCTCTCCCTGTCTATCTATATCCTTCTTTCTATTCCCTCCCGCTCTCCTCTCTCCCTCACTCTCTCTCCATGACTCCCTTGTCACCCACTCTCTCTCTCCACCTTTCTCCCTCTATGTTTTTCTTGTTCCCTCCCTCTCCTACCCCCTCCAATTCCATCTCTCTCTCCTCATCTCTATCTTCCTTCCTCTCTATACCTTATCTCCCACCTCCTTCTATCTCTCACCCCCAAATATCTCTCTCTCTCTCTCTTGCTTCCAACTCTATCACTATCTCCCCCCCTCCTTGTCCTTCTCCATTTCTATGTCTAAATCTCTCTCCCTTCCCCTTCTCTCCCTATCTCTATCCTCTCCTCTTATTTCTCTTCCCTCCTCTCCTATATCCCTCACTCTCTCTCCATCTCTCTGTTCTCACTTCTCTCTCTCACTACCTATATCTATCTATGTCGTTGTTCTTTCCTCACTCTCTCTCACACTCCAACTCCATTTCTCTCTCTCTCTCTCTCTCTCTCTCTCTCTCTCTCTCTCTTCTCCTCTTTTCCCCTCCTCCCTCTCTCCCACCTCACTCTCTCCCCCCCCCATCACTCTCTCTTTCTCTCTATCTCTGTCCTCCAACTTTTTCACTATCTCCCTCCGTCTCTCCGCCCCCTCCCCAACTCTCTCTTAAATTTGATCACATTATGTTGCTTTAAAAAAATTATCTAAAGTAAAAAAAAAACTTAATTGGTTGTAAAATATTAAACCTATATTTTGGATCAATCATGTCAAAGAAAATAAAATATGAAAACTTTAAAAAATCATGCACTATTTTTAATCTATTATAATTAGTCAATTTGCATGCTCTCATCCCTTGGATCCTTAGCTAAGATGGATCTATGGCGGTTCTATATATATATATATATAGTATATATATATATATATATATATATAATATATATATATATATAGTATATATATATTATATATAGATATATATAATATATATAAGTATATAATATAATATATATATTATAATATATATATATAATATATAATATATAAATATATAGTATATATATCTTAGATCCATAGATCCATCTTAGCTTAATTTTATTAAAACCTTAACTTAGTTTCTATGTGAAAAATTTTAGTAGTCCCCAGGATAGAGGGTTTAGATATATCTCAAATTGTAACATTTTCCCTTTTAGATTCAATAATTCTTTTTTTGTAAAATTAAATTAAATTAAAATATTTTTACTATGAAATAAGTTATGGTTTTATGGCATGTGGTATTGATAAGCCATTTTATGGGCCCATGGTATTGTAACAAAGCTGATTTACAAGTTAATATCCATGGTAAAATGAGGGTGAATATCCATGGTTAACAATATTGTCATATTGTTATAAAATATTTTTATTGTGAAATAATTTATGTTTTTTGGGCATGTGGTATTGATAATCCATGGAATTGACCCATGGTATTGTAACAAAGGCTATTATTTACAAGTTAATAATATCTACTGTAATGTGGGGGTGAATATACACAGTTATGAATCTTGTCATATTGTTATAAATTATTTTGGTTATAAAATAAGTTATGGTTTTCATGGTATTGGCCCATGGTATTGTAACAAAGCCTATTCACAAGTTAATAACAAAATCAAAATATAACAAATTGAATTTTATTATTTTTATTAATTTAACCTTTTATTATTAATTTAGGTCATATTTAAATGTTTACACTCATCCCAATATCATTTTTAACTTCTTCTTCTTCTTTTTAATTATTATTTCTTTTATTTTTTCCATTATATATTTATTTTCTCAAATTTATTTTTGAAAAATAATCATTTAACCCAATTGCAATTTATATATTTATTTTATATTATAATATATTTATTTATTTTATTTTTTCCATTATAAATATTTACTTTGTTTTTCATTTCTAGTTTAGCTTTGGGTTCAAATAAAATATTCACAGATTACAACATCACATTGTAGTAGTGCATTTTTATCTTCCTTGTCTATATCTGAGTGGAAATGCTGGAAGAAGGAAGTGGAAATTCTAGAAGAAGGAATACCATAAATGTGATCTATGTATTTCATGGGATTCGAACCCCAAATGGAGTTTGCATGGGAAACACCTTTGGAGAGCATCAACAATTAGATGGAGGAAAGACAAGGTCATTGGGCATGGAGATTTTGGTAATTTGTATATGGGTATGAATTTGACCTCTGGAGAGTTCTTCCTTTTTACTAAAGATGATTTTTGTTCTTATGGGTAAACAATTTTGAGGGTTTATATGATCAAAGCATAAATATTATCTAGAGTTGAGGGTTTAATGATTATGATAATGTAGATCTTGATTGCGGCCAACAACTCATCAAAAGGCAATGCACAAGTAAGCATTTTGCATGTCCTTATTGTACAAAGGGTTTAATGATTATGATAATGCAGATCTTGATTGCGCCCAACAATTCATCAAAAGACAATGGACAAGTAAGCATTTTTCATGTCCTTATTATATAGATCAGTTCGCTCCTCCCTAACTTTTCTTGGGTCAGAATGCATGAAATTTTATTTTTTCTTTTCACCTTTTTTTTAGTGGTTGATTTTTTGTGTAATGGATTCTACCATGACCAAATTCAAAGGGCTCGAATGATGTAAGAAAATTTTCTGGTAGGATGGGAATTCTAGCCCTTCCTCAAACTTTTTACATGAAATTAAAATTTCTTGTAATCATGAACATAGAATCTTTTATGTTTCATCCTTAGATTATGATCTCAATGCCTATATTTTTAAACCATGTTACTATATTTTAAGTATAATATACTTAGATCCATTAAACCTTACAACTCTCCAAATCTTAGGTTAATTTCAACTAAAAAGAAGGAACCTGAATGGATTTTTCAATTTAGATTCAATGCTTACATACAACGATTAAAAATGGAAGAACGCAAATGGTCTGATAATTTTTACGTAGCCATCAATTTCCAATACCTTTTCTATTATTATGAACCTAAACAGAGAGAGTAGAAGAAGAAGAGGAGCTTAGATGAGGTGGACCCTAACTTGCTTGATACTTTTCAAAAGTTGGGCATGCCCTTGACTAGAAGAAGAGATTGACCAACGTTGTTGTAGATGTTGTTTTTGACAATGTTTGCATTTCTATCATGCATATGTAGACTCTATAGGAAGTTGAGGTTATCTTTTGTTTGTTATAAGAGGTAATTTATGAGTATCTTTATCTAGTTAGGAAGTAGCTTAGCAGGGTTGTTCCTCCCGTTGATAACTATTATGCTGCATTGTATTTGTTTTTTAGTGATAGCTCCTTCTATTAAATCCCCAAGCACACTTTGTCACCCATGGAAATATCCACTTATTTAAGGATGAATGAGATGGAGACTAGATTGTTTGAGAGGACCCTTATTGTTGTAGATGAGAGGAGTTCTGTGACATATATTGAAGGATGCACTGCAGCATTTATGACACCAATCATCTCCATGCCACAGTAGTGGATCACTATTGCATCGAGGGAGAAATGATAAAGTATTCCACTATAAAGAATTGGTATGTCAGGGATGAGGAATGCAGACGTGGGTTTTATAATTTTATTACGAAAAGAGGTTCGCACGGTGGAGACAAATCAAGGATTTTATGGACCTAAGTAGAGATTGGTTCAACAATCACCTGGAAATACTCAAGCATTGTTTTGAAAGGCGATGAAGCAATTGGAGAGTTCTATTCTATTGCCTTGAAAAATAACAATCGATGGGGGGGACAAAGATGATCCATATAGGGAAGAATTATAGGAGTAGGATTGTTTCTAAAATTATATCTATAGGCAAGTGGAACTACTATAGAGGATTGGTGCAAGTGCAACCAAATTTTCATAATGCAAGGAATTTTTCACAGTGTGATTCAATGCTCATCGGTGACCAGGAAGTTCCAAATACTTTCGTTACATTCATGTACTATTGAGTTGCATTATAAAGTCTCTAATTTCATTTATTGATAGGCTCCCTTCTTGTGTCCTTGTCTCTCTTAATTTCATTGTGGTAGGATTGGAATGGGTTAAAAAATCAAGCATATAATTGAGTAAAATAGACACCCAGATATCACTACATGTCATTATGCATACTCTCCATTTTTTATACAATTAGAAGTGATAAATATTATGTGTGCACAACTAAAAATCCTAGAAGGAATGATGAATCCAGTCTTAGCATGGAAATTGAAACCAAGAATCATAAAATACCAATAAATTTGTGACACGGAGTAAAAAATACAATAAAAGATTCTATGCCAACATTGTCTATTTAGTGCATGATACTACTAATATTTCATAATTTTCAGAGATGGTGGTTGTCATGAAGATTCCCTCAAGCAAAGTTACTGACTTGAAGATAAGATGGTCAGTGCAACTATTTACTTGAATAGCTAAATTTAGGTAATTAAAAAAAGTTTAAAAATCACTAGAAACACCACCCCACAACATTCTATTTCAAGTTGTACAAGATAATATTGAATAAAATTTTGAGAACTTCCATTTAAATTGACCGTACATAAAATAACGAAAAAGGTTGACGATTTTAAAAGCTATATCCATAATTAAATATAAGATATGAAAAGGATGGCTCATAATTTTAAAGGCTATATCCATCAACAACTATAAGATAAGAGTCAATGAGATGAGAAAAAAATTGTCTTTATATAACATGTAAATGTCATATTACTTATAACTCATGCATATTGTATCTTATTGTACATATGTAAATTATATAACTTCAATATGGGTAATTTTTACATTTAAATTTTCAAATATGTAGAAGTTACATTACACTAGCTTGAATCTGCACACAAATAAAATATCATAAATATGGCAGGGGAATAAGTAAGAATTTGCACATTGTTTTAAAGTTTCCCCTTGGTTGGTGAAGAACCAATTCAATGTAATTTTTGGGTATTAAGTTATTAACTGAAGATAAAAAAAATTATAGTCTCTTAAATGACTGAAAAAGGATATTTAGAATGTTATAAAGAAGTTACATTTCACATAGCTATATCTACCTTGCCGTAACTATAATATTCCAACTCCATTTTTTCACACTTTTCAACATTTTAAAGATTTGTCTATTTTAGTGTGATTATGCAATTAAATAGTTGATATTGTTTAAGACATCTCCGATTTCCAACATTTTGAATTCTTAAGTGGGATCTTGGGTAGGTTTGTGTTACTACCATATATGATGTTTTACGTGCATGGTGTTTTATAATTCACCCAAGAGACTTCAGGAGCGTTTTATAATATAGGAGTGTTTTATAATATACATCTAATATTTTCGACCTTTTCCACGTGAAGAACCTAATAGCCCATGTTGAACATGAAGCAAGTACCTCAAAAATTGGGGAATATCAGTTATTATATTTCTAGAAGGGGATAGATCTAGAGAAGGCACCGACAACTATCATAAATGGCATTTGTCGGGTTGTATTTAATGAAATCCCACTAGAATTTGCTACTAAAGTAAATCAATTGATGAATTTGAAGCTTGAAGGTAGTGTTGAATAGGTGTTGCAAGGTATCTATATAAAACTATCTATCTACATGATTCTAATGCCATGAGATGGTGTCTCAATAACACTATTGTCCAGTGATGGGTGCTAGATGTAGATAGATTTCTCATGTCCTACAGGTAAATCGTATCATTATATTTCTATGAAATCTTGGAATGTGTTCAAAGTTTGTCTCAGATAAGGAAATATGTATGTACTCTTGAATTTATCTATGTTGTAATAAGATCAAGAATAAAGTTTTCATTGCAAATAACTGGGATCTACCATGTAAATTTACTTTACTACATGGAATCCTTGATTTGTTAGATCCCAACTAGTTAGGGTTGAATTTATTTTTGTTGTAATGAGATTAAGAATAAATTTGTCACTTTAATAAATGAAATCTACCATGTAAGATTTATTCACTACATGAAATTGTTTATTTGTTAGAGCCCAACTTATTAGGATTATGAAGAGTCCTCTTTCATGACAATATCTAGGAATGCTCTATTCTTGCTCAAAGAATTACATATTACAGAAAGGTGGAAAATAAATGAGATGCAGTTGAATGGTTTCTATTTTAAAATGTGTTGAGGGAGTATTAAATCTTTTTCACTTGTGTTAAAATATTTTGGAGCATCCACTAAATTGCTTCATTTTCCTCCTAGTTAATTCCATTTCTACTATCTCAATGCTTCTACAAGTCCTTCTCCAAAGTGATCTCTTAACTATCTTGGAGGGAAATTGACTACTTGATTAGAATCCATGGATTAAAATTTTAATAGGAGCAAGGGATGAGAAAGCTTCATATTCTTCAATATATCCAGCAAGTTAAAGCCTATCGAATGATTGCCTTTTTGTTTAATTGATACGACAATCACTCGAGCATTTGTTAGGTTTTTGAGACCTTTTTCAATGAATTTGTTTCTAAAAGTTATGTTCTCAATTAAAGAAATTAAAGAAAAGGTGAAAATGATGCAATGGAAGGATTTTCTATTTTAGTGCCTAAGAATGCGTTGCTAATGTGAAGGGCTTGGTATTTTCTTGACTCAAGATTAGTCGCATTTGACTTCCTAACATTCCTTTTAATTTCATTCTTTGTGTGTTTATATTTCTATCCTTGAAGTTGGTGAAGTTGGTGATCTACTACATGTGTAATAGGAAGTATTAACTTCTAAGCACTTTCAAACATGATATTGATGGATAACTGACTTTAAATGTCCCTACTTGACACTTTGGTATTACATGATCATGCAAAGAAATTATTAATCACTATTAAAGGGAAGATGATTAACATGCAATGTTTCTTGGCTTGTCATATAATTACTGCATTTTGGCCTCCAATAATATATTTGAGGCTAGTTTTTGGGTTTTACTTGTGGAGCTTCCCTTTGGCTCAGGAAAACATAGAGGATAATTGTCCATTGCATTGGCATTGGACATCATCAAAGAGGAATTCACCAAAATAAGTAGAGGACATGGGAGAAATTGGTACAACGAGCAGATAACCACTAGAGAAACACCGAGGCACCATAATTTCTTGTGTATTTAGATTCACTCGAAATTAGCTAGTCACAAAAAGTACCTTCTTTTTTCCAAATATTTTCATGTATACATAAATACTAAAACAACAATTTCACACTAATTATTCAAACTAATAATTATCTGATAGTTATAATTTATAATTAAATAGTATAATATGATTAATATTATAGGACACAACTGTAGGGTCTGACTGTGAGTGGCATTGTGACAATATATGTACACTTCTCATTGTATTAGACAATCATATCTCAAAGTGTGATATATGTCCGACGAAATGTACTCCTAGAGGCCATTATGGGATTGAAATTTTTTCTTTCAATGGACAAGTGGTGATATATTTTCTTAGACATTAATGTTCTACCTCCCTAAGGTTTTGACACTACTCACAACTAGCACCTTCATTCAACCAAGTGAGATACTCATCTTGGAAAGTTGAATCATTTTGTCTCCACAATCCAATATGGTGTTGGATCAATCTCATGATCCTAAAAACATAGGTCATAATAGCAAGAAAATTTTACTGTGGGAAAAATAATATCCACATTTAAGGAACATGACTCTTTTAGAACAAACAATAAGGATATTTTTTACACTGATCTTTTTTTTTCCATTTGTTTTCATAATTTATCTATTGTCTAATATTTTTAACATGTAACTTAGTTGGTATGATTGTGCCTAAGGTTTTTTTGAAGGTTGAATACTAAGTTCCTAAGGTGTTATTTTATATGGTGATGTTTTATTTGCTTTATTTATACAGACAATCTAGCTGCATAGTGGCCACTATTGAATGTTGAGGTATATGTCGTATAAATATTTTATATTCATATATTCATTGTCTTTCATATATTATACTTTGCATTGTATTTTCTTTCATTTTCAAGAGTGGATCTCAATATTAATGGTAAGAAGCAGCAATTGAAGAAAGAGAAGAACAATAACATTGGAGTGACAAACGCAAAATGAGAGAGAGAAGAGAATTTGTCTAGTGATACCCTTAGAGCTAATATCTTGCATAAGACACACTTATAGAGACTGATTGTCAAGCCTTCAGAGTTGGTGAATTCACTTGCAATGCTTTGGCAACACAATGATAATGTTTTGAAATGATAAAACAATATTTAATCTGTAAATTTTTGTCCAATTGATATTAAGTTGGAAACTCATATTGTAATACTTGATATTTTATATAATATAATTTAAATGGTTGAAATTATTTTTATTTGCACTTGATATTATTTAGTATTGTAATTAAGATATGTAACTTTGCATTATCATATTAGATAAACATGCACATTGTATGACATTTTTTTAAATTTAGTCACAAAATTATACTAATTAATTTATGTTGATTAATAATCAACACATAAAATCAATCTAAAACTATTGAATTGGTAGTTTATATTAAATAATGATGACCACAAATAAAATGAATATATGAATAAATTAGTCGTTGATAATGATTATGAATGAAATTAAATGAAATGAATAGAAACTACTAAATTAATCGTTTATATAATGAATATGAAATACCAAAAAAAGATAAATGGCTACTGCAGATGATAATTTTTTTATTAAAATGATGACCAAATTTTACATACAACTATTAGTAGCTAATTTACAGTATCTTATAACACAACTAAAATTTAGTCCTATTTCATTGGTCATTAATCGGCTTTAAATGATGACTAAAATTTGCATATATGTGACTATTAGTAGCTAATTTACGTTGGCTAATTTGCATATATGTGACTATTGGTGATTAATTGGTTTTCTTAAGGATTCATATAGTAATATATTTTGTTGTATATTTGGTCATTAATTGCGACAATTAATGACTAAACCAATGAAACATTTATGACCAAGTTTATGACTAAATATACTACTAGATGATAAAATTGAGGAAACCAATTAATGACTAAAAGTTGGTCGCGTTATAAGATACTCTAAATTAGGCACTATTGGTCACCAATTGAAAAATGACCATTTATATGCAAATTTTAGTTGTTTTTTTAGTAACTAATTAGTCTCATTTTGTACTAGTGTACTATGTTGTAGCACGTAAGCATAGAATGTGTGTATTTGAAAGCATGCTAAGAAAATATGATGAAGAGACTACAATACAAGAGATGCAAATGGCAGTCAATGAGTGCCTCAACTACCTTGCAAGATGCCTTACACATTGCAAACATGGGGCATGAGGGCTAGCGGGAAATGGCCGACATCGGCTCCACTTTTCCATGATCCAATTGGACTCGTGGCAAGGCAAGAGTGATCCTAGCTTACTCATGGTAAGGAAGGGGAAATGTAGGTCATAGCCCCCTGACCCTCACGCCCCACACTACCACTGCAACTGAAATTTTACCTTTTTTGTTGGTCTTTTTTTTCAAATATATATATATATATATATATATTATATATATATTATATATATATATATATATATTATTGTTTGTTCTTTAAATATAAGTTTTTAATTTATAGGTTTTCCTAATTTAAAATAATATATATAGAGAGAGAAAGAGATAGATAGGGAAAAAATGACTTTTTTATTTTTTTGATATTTTGTTTTTATTTATTTTTATCTACATTTTTAATTTGCTTAACCTTTTTTTTTAATAAGGATCATTTGCTAATTTATTTATTTTTGCTTTTAAAACAAAAAATTAATATATTTTAGAGTATTTTTACTTATTTAAAGCTATTTTTCTAAATGACTTTAAAATATGGTTTTTAATTTATTTCTATTAAAATTTTAAAGTTTTTATTTGGAAAATGCCTTTTTCTACTATTTAATTTGTTTTTTCCTAAAAAAATTTAATATTTTTATTTTTTTTTTAAAAAAATAAAAAAAAATGTGTTATGTTGCGCTTTCTTGAAAAAATTATGTTTTTTTTATTTATTTTTTTAATGCTAATGATTATTTATAAACCATAGTTAAAAAAACATTGCAATTTTAACGCCCAATCGAAAACGACCAACCAAATTGTTTTTTCATTTATTATGACATAAATTTGTCTAAAAATTCTTTGGTCATATAAGTCAATTCTTCTTTGTTGGCTTTTACTAGGGTAGATGTAAAATATTTGATGAAGTTTTCTTCAATTTCATTCCACAAAACATTGTCTCCTCATGCATCTTCAATGTTGTACCACTTGTCAAGTTGTCTTAGGTTTGAATTTCAATTGTGTTATAATTTTAACCTTAAAAAAATTGCTCTTGGTAGAACCACTCTCTAATTTAGGCATTGAATTTTAAGGCTTTTCAGTCATGATATTTTGTCTCTAATGCCATGGTTGAAAAATGTTGGATTTTTCACCCTTAAAAAATATATATGTTATATCACCACCTATGTATTTGAGATATTTTTTCATGTCTTTCGTAATCATGATATTTGGTTTTGATTTTCATGATTGAAAGTTGTTGTAATTTTAAACCTGAAATGAAAAAAAAGTGACGTTGGATCACCAATTTTACATTTTGGGGTATTTGTTACACAAAAATATGGGATTTTAGGGCTATAATTCTCGTTTTGAGGTCACAATTCTCATTATGTTGGTAACCTTGTTATAGATGTAGTCTATTATAAGAATCCCCTTTTATTAATGAATTGACATTAGTCTCCTAATTATGACTCAATACATATCTATTGCCCATAATTGTGTGGGCAATGAATTGTAGAAATTTATTTTTTGAAATATCCAATAACTTTATGATCCCTCTATATATCATATTGACAAGCCAATCACCCCCTAGGTTTACCCAGGAGACCATGGATGGAATTAATGATATAAGGGGTTTGTTTATTAACAAAGAGTTTTCCTATATTAGAGTATATGGATGTGAGTCAACCCCTCACCTTCTTCACAGATGTGTTATTGATAGATTGCTCCTTAGGGATATTTCATATTAGACTATGATTAATGATATTGCTTCCACTTTGACAAAGAATCAAAAGAGAATTTGGCTTGATTTCCCTCTTCCAATAGGATTTTTTTCTTTACTAATAATAAACATGCATCAAGAGAAAAAAAGTAGCTTGAAGTCATTTGGTTAGCATAGGAGAAAATCAAAGGACATGACCCAAAAGGAATAGTTTTTTTTAATTAGTAACGTCCTTCTATTAATATATCACAAATATTTACAAGACATACTGATCCTCCTTGTTGAAGAATGTAATTAGTGTTGGTCTTCATAATTGTATTTGAGTCATGGTGTAATATATTTGTCAAAAGAAAGAAAATAAAATTTTAATTTAAGAGAAATTGGCTTATTAAATCATGGGTTTCATGCTTGGGTCAATCGTTCTTAGGTTAAAGCCTTCATTGTAGGCTTCTAGGGTTTATGTCAAGAATCCTAGTCCCTGTCACCATGTAAAAGACCCTTCTTGATCTAGATTGGATCATTATATTATTTGTCATCCATCTTGATGCATTCAGAGTGGGAAAAGTCAAGGAATCAACTCATGGGACCGTTTTTACCAGCGGGACGTATTTTAGCAAAATGGTGTCTGAAACCTTTTAGGAAAAATTTTGACGCATCAAACAACATTTTTTTGGGGGGTTAAAATTTTCCACATTAGCACCACAATTTTTCATCCTATTCTACAAATAAATATCTTTCGAACGGTGCATGAAGCACGTCAATCAGAGTCCGTGTGCAAAAGTTATGCCACTCAGAAGTTGACCCTCCCATTTTCACACCTATAGTTCGGGAGTGATCTGAAATGACCATAAATTAAATAGTGATGTAGAATTGATTAGCCATTATTGATTGAATGATAATTGAAAGCATGGAAATTGAGGTAAACTACTTGAGCAGAACACTTTACCACATCTGATTAAACATGAAATCGATGCATAACAAAAGTGAAAACACCTAAAACACAATGATACCAAAAAACAAGATTGATTACAGAGTTCGTCCCTGATGGACTACGTCTACGGGTCTACTTTCAAGATGGGTGACCGTTTTATTAGGAATTAGAAAAAGGTGTTGATTAAACAGATAAAATACCAGACTGAATATGTCACAGGCACTTCTGATCACTACCATCAGATAGCCTTCTGGACCAGCTTTCCAACGTCGCTTATGGTTTCCAAATCTGACTCTCGATCCTCCCGAAACACTGAAAACGAAATAGCCTCTAACCCGTAGAACCTACATACAAAACCCAAAACCACCAAGCTATTCTTCAATGAGAAAAAACTACCTCTTATAGGTCTACAAGTACATTCAAACCTCCTTGACTACCTTTGAGGTGTATGAGATGACTTCTAGGGTTGAATTAGGGTTTTTGGTTATGCTTTGCCACCTTGTTTCATGATTCCATTGTCTTCAAATTAATTTAAAACAAATTTAACAACATAAAACCCATATATAACATTAGATAAACTCCAAAACCACAAGTGGTTAGCACTAACCGGGTGGGTTGGATAGCGCATGTGAACACTGGACAAAGCCCACAGTCAGCGCACCGGTGGTTACGCTAACAGTTCAACTGGTGGTCCCCCGAACTACGTGGTGAGTTACTATCATTCACATGCCACCTGGCTCCGACACGGTTTAGAAGATGGCAGTTAGGGACTGCAGTTTACCAACTGCTCACCGCAACTGTTTCCAATGCCGCTCACATGAACCTGGTTACTCCTCACGGTTTCAGCGTGGTCAACATAGCAGTTAGGCACTGTTATATTGTATTTGTAATGTTTATTAATGTTTTATATTTGATTTGCAAAGGCCGAGGACTATAACATATATTTTGTAATGTATTTTTTTAATACATAAGTTAATGTATTAGGGTGAGGGTTTTTTTAAGCATAGGTTAGGATTTGATACATGGATTTGGATAGGTAATAGGGTTTAGCATAGGCTTTAGGTCTTCGATGTAGGATTAAGGTTTAGGTCTAGAAATTAAAAAAAAAACCTTTACAAAAATTTGTCACAATGTGAGATAAAACCACATGCGATGAAAAAACCCATGCACATCATCAACTCCAACTATCTTTGCAACGACAACCTTAATGATGAACCTATGCCACGGATGACACCCTGATGACATAACAAACCTCTGTGATGGATGACACACCCATGCCAACACTAATCCTGTTTGTCAAACGAAAAAACACATGTCGTCGACCAAACCCTGGGGAACTATCGATGAACTAAAGTCGACAACAAGGCGCTAAACCATCTACAATGAACAACATGAACACTATGAAAATTACTTGAACAACCTAATCATAACTAACAATGCTGATCTATCGAAGCTGAACTAAAGTGACGACGACACTGAACGAAACTTGAACACCTGTACAATTTGAATCAACGGATCCTCCTGGATCATTCCTCTCCACTTGAAAGCATTTGGACCATAAAAGTTTGAATAATTAAATAGTCGATGAGGGTAGAACTCCCTCTCTTTCCACCTTGACCTGACGATGTACCAATGCATTCGATCAATCACCTACAAGTGATGACCCTGATGATGCTGACCATGATACCTTTTGATTCGGTGACCTGTTTCTTCCATCTGCAATATAAACAACTTGCATCGATGGGTAAACAACATGTTATCAACATGACAATTGAATTATTTCCATGAAGAATAATGAGTTAATGATTCAAAAACATCTTTGAAAACAATATTTGTAGAACTTTGTTCAATACATCTGATGGGTATTAACAATCTACTTTTCAGAATAACTAAAATATTCAAAGACTCCTTTAGTTTTGACTTCATATCAATTACTTGACTTGATTTACTTTCCTGTTGACTGATTACTAGGTGAACTTGCTGCACATAACTCATCCAGCTATGATGTAAAGACTACTACAACCTAGTTTGACTTTGAAAATATCTAAGTAATTGTTGATTTACTTGGATCACCATTTCTTTTTCTATTAACTGATATCTCCATTGACTAACACTTTCACTTAATGCATTAGTTTTCAAATCATGATAAGGAAACTTTAGATCTGCTTTCGAAATGCTTTGTCATGAAAACTTATAAACTTCCTCTCCACTTGAAAAGAGGATTCATTACTTTTTAAAGCATGAAATGATGATGCAATAAGAAAGAAATGTAACATTGAATTTCCCCAATACTGACCTACACCCTTTAAACTGAAAATAAACATACCATCTGAAACCAGTTTTTGATTAGACTTACATGTACCATTCCCTGCAATGCACTGCTGACGATGATAGTTTCTAGAATTCAGTTGAATGAATGAGTTGAGATTCATTCTATCTTTAAGAAGATGTTCATAGGACATTAAATGTATCTCATGTTGCTTATCCTGTTTATGAATAAGATTTCTTGGAAAAGAATTAACCAACCTGACCAATTGATTTATAAACTAAATCTCGCATCTCGAACAATCATCCTTATGTTGTTCCTTAATAAACATGAGTACATATTTACTTGAACCTATTAACTTCTTAACTTGATTTTTCACAATTAAATCCAAGTTTGATTTGACTTTATGTGCCCTAACAATAAATTCAACCCCTTCTTTCTTTAGGTGATATTTATGTTTTCTTCTGTAAAACACTACATCTCTATCATAAAGATAAGGACTTCCTAAGACAACTCCACATATGTCTACTGGGACCACATCTAACTCCACTTCATCAATGTACTTAGATGTGATTGCAAATTTTAACCGACACTACTTTGTGACATGTATCTGAGTTGATTTATTAATCCAACCTAATGGGTATGGTCTTGGATGATTTTGTGTCTCCAATCCCAATTGTTTAACTATATGTTCAGATATTAAATTTGCTTGTGATCCACTGTCAAACATTGTGTCAATATTTGTATGCTTAGAAGTTATCCTTATGTGGAAGAGTTCAGCTCTTTTATCCTCATGTGAAGGATTTATGTTTGAAGAAGATACATTAGTTTTCGAACTTGAGCTAGTATTAGAAGTTTTACCTGTCGTAACCATGGCAGTTATCCTCTATTCATCACCTGAATTTGAACCTAGATCCTGGTGGACTGCTGCAATGGCCTTCTTTTCATCCTTTTCCTTAAGGAACTTTTTGGGCCTACGTTCTGGATGAATTTTCTAGCACTTCGATTCATCATGACCAATTCTCTGGTAATGAGAACAAGTAGGTCTTTCCTTCTGAGCTATCGCTGATTTCTTTCTCTTCGAATTGTTCTTCCCCTTACTGTCACTGGAATCTTTGTTTTCCAACTCTTTGGATGACTAAGATGAAAATTTAAAGGGTATTCCACTTGATTCAATATGTATGGCCTGAGCACACACCTCATCAAAATCATCAGGACTAAACATCAATAAAGTATGCTGCAAATATGAATGTAAACTACCGATGTATTTTAACAAAGTTTCACGTGTATATAATGAAATATCAAGCGCCAATGATTTCTTTCTGAACTCCTGAGTAAACTCTTGAACACCCTGCCATTTACCTTGCCTTAGATGATTCCAATCAATAACATCTTGCTTCATGTATCCTAAAGGATAGAATTGTTTCCTAAGAGCTTTTAAAAACTTAGACCATGATGAGATGACTTTTCCTTTACGCTTTACATCTATCTGAGTTTTTCTTTCCCACCAGATTAAATTTGTTCCACCCATTCTAAGTGTAGCTAACTGAATTTTAGTTTTATCTCTAGAAATATTTTGAATACGACAATACACTTCTAACTGCTTTATCTAGTTATCTAGCTTTTCAAGATTCATTTTGCCATCATAAACAGGTAACTCAAATTTAACATCAAGTTTCAAAAGAGATGTTTTCTTAGGTTTCTTTTCCGTTTCAGATTTTGCACTAGAAGAAGAAGAAGAAGAAGAAGAAGAAGAAGAAGAAGAAGAGGATGATGGAGATGATGGAGGTGAAGGTGGTTTATCAGCCTTGCCTTTACCTTTGTCCTTCTTCGATGCTTTTGAAGAAGATGCATCTCTCGCGTTCTTGTCTTTGTATAATTCTCCCAACATCTGCTGCATGGTTAAGAATGCCTGCTGAAACTGTTCCTCACTCATCATAGTCTCATTGTTTTCACCTGCATCAGGTCCTGACATGGTCGATTTCTGAATGACTCGTCGCTTTCCAATCTCTGGATTGATCTGCTCAAGGATTCCTTCTCCTCGTTGTGACTTTGACCTGGTTAACATTCAATGGTACATTCTACAAACGCAACCTACTCCGATACCAAATTATATGATTTGAAATGACAATAAACTAAATACTAATGTAGAATTGATTAGCCATTATTAATTGAATGATAACTAAAAGCACAAAAATCGAGGTAAACTGCTTGAGCAGAACACTTTACGACAACTGATTAAACATGAAATCAATGCATAATAGAAGTGAAACACTAAAAACAAAGTGATACTAGACAACAAGATTGATTATGGAGTTCATCCCTAATGGAATACGTCTCTGCATCCGCTTTAAAGATGGGCGACTATTTTATTAAGAATGAGAAGAAGGTGTTGATTACATAGAGAAAATACCAGACTGAATGTGATCATAGGGACTTCTAATCACTGCCATTAGATAGCCTTCTGAACCAGCTTTCCAACGCCGCTTATGGTTTCCAAATTTGACTCTCGATGCTCCCGAAACATTGAAAACACAACAGCCTCTAACCTCTAGAACTTGCACACAAGACCTAAAACCACCAAGCTATTCTTAAATGAGAAAACAATGCCTCTTATAGGTCTACAAGTGCATTCAAGCCTCCTTGACTGCCTTTGAGATGTATGAGCTGACTGCTGGGGTTTTTGGTTATGTTTTGCCACCTTGGTTCATGATGCCATGGCCTTCAATTTAATTTAAAACAAACTTAACAACATAAAACCCATATATAACGTTGGATAAGCTCTGAAACCAAAAGTGGTTAGCATTAACCGGGCGGGTTGGACAGCGCATGTGAACGTTGGACAAAGCCTGCAGTCAATGTGCTGGTGTTTCCACTGACAGTTCAACTGGCGGTCCCCCGAACTGCGCGGTGAGTTACTATCGTTCACATGCCACCTAACTCCAAAGCGATTTAGAAGATGGTGGTTAGGGGCTGCAGTTTACCAACTGCTCACCGCAATTGTTTCCAATGTTGCTCACATGAACTCGATTACTCCTTGCAGTTCCTGCGCAGTCAAGACAACGGTTAGGCATTGTTATATTGTATTTGTAATGTTTATTAATGTTTTATATTTTATTTGCAAAGGCCGAGGACTATAAAATATAGTTTGTAATGTATTTTTTTTAATACATAGGTTAATGTATTAGGGTGAGGGTTGTTTTAAGCATAGGTTAGGATTTGATACATGGATTTGGATAGGTAATGGTGTTTAGCATAGGTTTTAGGTCTTAGATGTAGGATTAGGGTTTAGGTCTAAAAATTTAAAAAAATCCTTTACAATCATTTGTCACAATGTGACATAAAAGCACATGCGACAACAAAACCCACAGACATCATTGACTCCATCTATCTTTGCAATGACAACCTTGACAATGAACCTATTCCACGAATGACACGTTGACAACATATCAAACCTCTGTGATGGATGACACACCCATGTTGACAACAATCCTATTTATTGAACGATAAAACACATGTCGTCGACCAAACCCTGGGGAACTGTTGATGAACTCAAGTCGACAACCAGGTGCTAAACCATCTCCACTAAATGCCATGAACACTATTAACATTACTTGAACAACCTGATCATAACCACTACTTTCGATTTGTCAAAGTTGAACTGAAGCGACGATGACACTGAATGACACTTGAACACCTGTATAATTTGAATCAACAGATCCTCCTGGATCAGGGAGGATGCCACGTCAACCCCCATTATTCATGGAAAATGGGTTATCCGTGTTTTCTTGATGTAAAATAATTTAGAAGAGTCTATATTGTAACTCTAGTTAAGATTTGATGTAGTCGAACTTAACCGCTAGTAGGCTATTGGGTTGTGTTATAATCGAGCCACTGGGAGGAAGAGGTATTCCATTCTTTTGAGAACATTTTGTTCCATAGATTATTAAAGATATCCATGAGATATAAGAGCTAGAGAACATAGAGAGAATATGTGCACTATAACAACCCACGGGCCACAAGCATTACTTCTTTGTACTTGCAACCATATTTCCAGACATAGAAAGAGAGTGAAGCGACCTTACCTTCCAACTAGGTTTTCTTCCGAAAGGGTTTCTCAGAGCATATATTATGCCTTATGTGTGTGTGTGAGCTTATTTTGTCATTCTCTACTTTTCTGTTTAATTTCCATTCACATGCATGCACTAATTACATTTAAATTTACAAATATAGAAGTTTAATAAAACTGTATAGTGTATAAATTCATAATTTTAATATATTATTTTCAGATATATTGTGACAAATTGTCTGGTGGAATATCCATGGAAGTTTACGGATCACTTCTTGGGATTCATATATCAAGAAAGAAATTTATTTTAATGTAAATTATGTCTTTTAGGTCTCCTCCACCA
This sequence comes from Pinus taeda, assembly GCA_000404065.3. NCBI lineage: Eukaryota > Viridiplantae > Streptophyta > Pinopsida > Pinales > Pinaceae > Pinus > Pinus taeda. Next base: position 33,405 of record APFE031482784.1, read on the forward strand.
ATTCATCTGCAAGAAGCACAAGTTAACCTCATCAAGGGAATTAAACCTCACACAAACGTTATATAAAGGCATTAATTCGACTCATTTGGTGGAAACACACTCATTTTTATACGGAATCCATGACTACAGACAAAAGTGTCTTCCCTAGGCCTGGTGGATTGACCTAGAACAATAGAAAGGAAGGACTATAATGTCTTTGTTAAAGTAAATGGACAATGGGATGAAGCCTACCTGGAATCTGTCGCAAGCTTCACTCCACCCTTGGATTGTACACTCCAATCCTAGCTCTGATTTCTATAATTAGAACCTGCAAAGTCATATAACACAAGCCAAAGATATACGACATCTATGTAGCATAATCCAATCACTTCATTCAATATATCAACATGGTATTAAAATACATGAAATCACAACATCACATATAGGAAAATAATTCAATCCTTCTATTAACAGAAATGGAGAGAGTTACATATAGAGTTGATCTTATACAAGAGCTCCTCCAAGTTGACTTGTCCTTCATTGTCACAAAGTGTATATCTATGTCACCCTAATGCATGGAATAATAACTCTCGCAACAACAACATGAGGGTAGAATCTATCTCCAAAAGCAAACCCCTAGCTTATGGATGGAAGTAAATTTATAGAAGAGGATGGTAGGTTAGGGATTCTTATCCATTTACCAATCTAGGCTTGAGATCCACTCTTTTTGAGAGTATGAGATCAAGGGATAAGGGGTGAAATATCCAAGGTTGGATAAGATAGGATTTGAGACTTTCATCCAAGTTAAATGGTTGTAACAACTCCTGGGAGCTTTTGGAAGAGGAAGCTTCAAGATTCTTTTTGTTTTTCTCGAATTTATAGAATGAACGCACCCCCAACAAAGGGAACCAGCTAGTGATCAGTGCAGGTCTAAAGAGGGTCAACCTACTGGTGAATGCAGTCTCCTAATGCAACAGGGTGCATTGGGCGTTAAAATCACTTAAATGAAGCAATTAGAGACAAAAACTTAGGGATTAGGGAGAGCTACGCTTAGGGCTTTCTGCAAGAGTGATGAAAAGGGGTAGAAGGATGTTGATTGATCCTATTAACATGCCTATTGACTAGATGTGACAAAATTGCCCGCAACACTCATCAAGTTTGATATACTAGAAGGAGAAGCAGAAAAAGGTAGCAAAGTTGTTGGAGAATGATAGAAGTTGGAAGACATAAATTGAGTTATTGGGTAATTTATCTCTCACATGTGGGAAGTTTTATGGATTGTAGCTGGGTTGAAATTATGAGATTGTTAGGGGTCGAAATTCTGGATTATTGCTGGGGGCTGAAATTCTGAAGTTGCTGGAGGTTGAAATTTTGGGTTGTTGTTGGGTTGTAGTTACTAAAAGGAAGAGACCTCTGAAGTTTGTTGAATCATATTGGAAGGATGTCTTGGTGGAGGAGGAAGGTATTTTGGTCAGGTCTAAGGTCTTGGTCTATCTCAATTTGATTAATGGAAGAGTTTGACTGGGTTTTCCCCTAGAGAGGAGTTTTAGCCTTGGTTTAGTGCCTACATATGGTGGCATTGATATTCATCTTTTGTTTTGATGATTGCTTGATGAAAAGAAAAACATAAAGAAGATATTAAGAATACAAGAACAACGCAAGTAATTATGAACATAAGAAAATATTTTTGCCTTTCTACTTTTCTAACATGGTATCAGAGCTAAGGTGAAGAAAGAAGAAAATTGCAGCTTGAAGATATATTGAAGGAATGTCATTAAGAAAAATGATTATATAAGAAGAGAAGCCTATTATATATAGAGACTATGTCAACTATAATGAACACATAAAACAAGCTAGAAGGAGTCTCCAATTATAGGGCATGGAAAAAGAGGATAGATCTTATCGTCGCTAAGCATAAATTCTTTGATCTTGTTCAAGGAAAAGTCAAGAAACCTAAAGATGATGTGGGAAAAGATAAGTTCAGAGAAATTGAAATCATGGACATGAATTTGATAGTCGATGGAGTAAAGAACAATCTGATACCATACATATCCAACATAGAATATGCTCAAGAAATGTATGAAGCCCTCTCTAAGTTCTTCACCATCAAGAAAAGTGATCTAATAACTAGCCTTAATAATGAACTAAGTACAATAAAAATGGCAAAAGATGATATTGTGTCATCATATTTTGTAAGGATCGTTAGAATAAGAGATTAAATACAAACTATAGATGAAGTTGTACTAGACAAAGAACTTGTGCTTGCTGCTCTTCTAGGTCTATGAAAATCTTGGAGTGATTTTACATAAGGAATTAGCAATTGGAAGGATACTCAAACCTTTGAAAAAATGTGGAAGCATGCAGTAAAGAAGAAGCTCACATATCATTAGTAAACATAAAGGAGGATGAAGAAGACAACACCTCTAATGCCTATTTTTCTCATCACAAGAAGAAGGGAACATTCAAGAAGTTGAAAGGACCAAAGAATAAATTTGACCTATCCAAGATTGAATGCTACAATTATCATAAGATGGGTCATTACAAAAGTCAATGTCCCGAGAAGCTAAGGAATAAAAAGAGAGATAGATAACAAGCAAATGTTACCAATGAAGCTCCACCTAAGAAGAACAAGACTAAGGAATCAGAATTCAAAGACTTATACTATTAAGTCCTCTTTTACATATCCTTCTTAGTCCACTATTTTAAGTTTTGTAATATGTTTTGATTTCTATAGTTTTTAGGTATAATACATATTTTATAACTTTTTTAATTATTAGGAGCCTCCACCATTTTACTAAAATATAAGTATCTTGTTTTTTGTTTCATATTTTATGTTTGATTTCATCCTCACATCGATATTTTTTTTTTATATTTTATACTAATAACCTTTATTTATAATTTTACTTGGTTAGGAAAGCTTGCAAAATAAGCAAAGGTTATGGAGGTGTTGTAGTGGCTACAACCACCCTCCAAAATTTTGGCCTACACCAATTTCGGAGACTCCCTTGAAGAGTTTCACTTAATGGCTGCACACACTAGCTCGTGTGAGTCTTTACATCTGCCTTGCTTTTTCATTGCTTTCAAGTCTCTGTATGCTAATGTTTGATTAATTCTTGTGACCATGTTCTGGTTATGCTCAAAGTCTTCGCTTCGTATGTGCTTGTTGTGTTCACTATGAAAGCATCTGTCACACTCACACACAGAGTCACATTCATTGTCACGCAAGTGTCATCTCAATCATGAATGATCGATCACGAGTGTCGCTCTTGTCACATGCACCGTCAATTAGTCATGTTGAACATGTGAGTTTGGATGGTTTGGGTTGTTTCATCGTCAAGTCATGTGAGTGTATGTTCGTATGATCACCTATGCATCTTTCGATTGTTCACACACTTAGTCATTTTTTCTGAAGTTATGATCACTGGACTCCACTCTAATAGTCGAACCATCACCACTCCTTTCAATTGATCGATTTTCAACCAGAAAAACGAAGAAGCACCAAGCTAGCTTGTCTGCGCTGCCCGCAAGCAATGCAATCAACTCTCATGCTAGCCACCCAAACAATCGTACCCGATAGTCACCCCGCACTAACTCCCTTAAAAATTTGCACAGAGGCCTCTCCCCTTACTCAGTTAACTGACTGAGGAAATTGCATAGATAGGCTAGACAGACACGAAGTTCCCATCCCTATCTCCTTCAGACAATTGTGCAGTTTTCCCAGTCAATCATCGGGACATTCGACTAGCTTTTCATCTCGGAAATTGTACAGTATTAATGACCAAGACTTCCACTACCCATCAGTTAGCTCAGCTCAGAAATTGCACAGAGATGATTAGCAAGTCAGCCTCCTAGCCTCAGTGCATTTCCTCGCCAACAGCTCCTAGCAGTTCCCTCTGGGAATTGCACAGTTTCTTCTACTAGTGACTGAGTAGCCAACTAGAAGTTCCCTCTGGGAATTGTGCAGTTTTGGCTGCTAGTGATCCCAGTAGCCAATTGGTAGTTCCCTCTAGGAATTGTACAATTCTGGTTTCTAGTGACCCAACAGCCAACTGGCAGTTCCCTCTAGGAATTGTGCAGTTTTGGTTGCCAGTCTCTCGGGCAATTCCTCCGAAAATTGCACAAACCGTGCCTACTAACCCTTCATGCAGCGCAACCCATTCCTTTGGAAAATTGCAAAAATCTGGCTTTCCATCCCTCGATGCCTATTCATTTTGAAAAATGTGCAAAGCATGCCTGCCTTGCCTTTTAGCAGCCCGGACTGTTCCTCCCAAAATTTACGCAATTTTTCCTCCCAGTCGAGTTAGACCCCACAGACAGTCACTGTCGACTCAAATTTCTTGTCTCCATCACTCAGTGACTCTTGCATAGTTTTCATTAGCAGTGCTCGGAGCCATCATCCTGCATCACATCCTTGCTGCCTCTCCTGGTCACCTGCATTCGAATGGTCATGTGTCATGGTATACTAGGAGGTTTTGGACTTGGTGTCATCTTGTCATGAGTGACTGCAAGCACAGGTACACCAATAAACATGGCAAGATGACAAATGGGATGAACAAAGGGAGCACATGCAAAATGACAGGTTCACCAACAAAGGAACAAACGAAGCATGCGAAGTAGATGAACGTGATGAACATGCACCTTCGTGAACAATTAAGCCTGTCAAGCCTTCCATCATTGCAAGAAAGGAACAACATTTTAAAGCTTCATCAAGCGAACTAAGGACCATCTAAGACTCCGTTCACTTCACCATGAAAAGGTGAAGCTATGATACACCATGAAGGCATCCATCTCTTAGTAGCACTGTAGCTTGAATGTACTCTAGCAGCAACACAAATGTACTAGCATTTTCATGTCAAGTCATGTCGAGTAAAGTCATGATTCATGTCGCCCACATCTCCACTAGCTTTTCATCTCGGAAATGGTACAGTATTAATGACCAAGACTTCCACTACCCATCAGTTAGCTCAGCTCAGAAATTGCACAAAGATGATTAGCAAGTCGACCTCCTAGCCTCAGTGCATTTCCCCGCCAATAGCTCCTAGCAGTTCCCTCTGGGAATTGCACAGTTTCTTCTACTAGTGACTGAGTAGCCAACTAGCAGTTCCCTCTGGGAATTGTGCAGTTTTGGCTGCTAGTGATCCCAATAGCCAATTGGTAGTTCCCTCTAGGAATTGCACAATTTTGGTTTCTAGTGACCCAACAGCCATCTAGCAGTTCCCTCTGGGAATTGTGCAGTTTTGGTTGCCAGTCTCTCGGGCAATTCCTCCGAAAATTGCACAAACCGTGCCTACTAACCCTTCATGCAGCGCGACCCATTCCTCTGGAAAATTGCAAAAATCTAGCTTTCCATCCCTCGATGCCTGTTCATTTTGAAAAATGTGCAAAGCATGCCTGCCTTACCTTTTAGCAGCCCGGACTGTTCCTCCCAAAATTTATGCAATTTTTCCTCCCAGTCGAGTTAGACCCCACAGACAGTCACTGTCGACTCAAATTTCTTGTCTCCATCACTCAATGACTCTTGCATAGTTTTCATTAGCAGTGCTCGGAGCTATCATCCTGCATCACATCCTTGTTGCCTCTCCTGGTCACCTGCATTCGAATGGTCATGTGTCATGGTATACTAGGAGGTTTTGGATTTGATGTCATCTCGTCATGAGTGACTACAAGCACAGGTACACCAATAAACATGGCAAGATGACAAATGGGATGAACAAAGGGAGCACATGCAGAATGATAGGTTCACCAACAAAGGAACAAACGAAGCATGCGAAGTAGACGAACGTGATGAACATGCACCTTCGTGAACAATTAACCCTGTCAAGCCTTCCATCATTGCAAGAAAGGAACAACATGTTAAAGCTTCATCAAGCGAACTAAGGACCATCTAAGACTCCGTTCACTTCACCATGCAAAGGTGAAGCTATGATACACCATGAAGGCATCCATCACTTAGCAGCACTGTAGCTTGAATGTACTCTAGCAGCAACACAAATGTACTAGCATTGTCATGTCAAGTCATGTCGAGTAAAGTCATGATTCATGTCGCCCACATCTCCACTATGGGCTTGTTGCCAATCAATGTGATGTAGTGTGGAAGTCTAAGAGACCCACTTATTTAACATAGTGTCATGTAATTTGGAAAGTCATGGAAGCTGAATCGTCATGAGGGTAGTCGAAAAACCACAAGGGTTAGTTTCACCCTTAGCTATAAATACCCTCTCATTTGTACATGAAAGGGATTTTAACCTCAGCTCCTCCCACATAGCCAAGAGAGTCTGTAATATTTTCTTTGAGGAGTAAGTAGTGGCTCCAACACTCCACTGACGGGGTTAGTGAGGTATGGTGTAAGGATGTGTCTTGGAACTTTCTCTTAATTCAGAATCATATTAACACACCAACATGTTTTCACACATGTATTGTATTTGATGTAAGACTGATCTTTAACACTTGTAATGCATGTTGATTTAACCTATGTTCTACATCTGAACTGATTCATTTGTTGTAATGCATAATCTATTAATGGAAATGTTTTGTATATGATGTTAATTCTATCCCATCCATGTCGACTTCTCTGTTGGACATCAGACGGACCTTTCACATGAACCTTGTTGTAGTGACTGTTGCACTCATTCGGACTAATCCGTGAGTGTTGTACGTGTTATCTTAACTTGTATGTTGTGATTGCTACATCCGAGTGGAATACTCCACCAGAAGTTGTGTATGTCCTTTTTTGTTGTGTGTTCCTAGCCAAGTTGGGACTGATCCCTTTCAACATGGAACTCATCTTCACCCTCTTCCCCTCACAGTGAAAGAACCATTGACGCAAGTACATTTACACTCACCAGGCACGTGAACCTCACTTCTCGAAGACAAAGAAGATCACTCTCCTATGTTGACAAGCAAGAGTTGAGGCAAATCCCTAAGACAATGGCAATTGGGCCATCATACCGCATGGGACTCCCACTCCAAATGGTGTGAGGTTTAGTTGGGACTTCATACTGGGGTGATCCCCTAAATGTTGGTGGGTCCAACATCGTCAACATTTCTAGTGCTAGAAGGATGGGCTGATGACAAGTTATGTCCTCATCCAATTTTGAACCTTTACATACCTTTCATGGAGTCTTTCACTCTTCTTCCCCTGCGATGTTTTTCGAATCGTGAAGATGTCTCCATCTTGGGGAAGCTTTTCAATCTCTTGTCTAGTTTCACGTATGATGGTGAAGGTGAAGTGGCCTAGCTTGAGCACTTACATAACTTTCTTTCCATGATTCATGAGGAAGATGAGTTTTCTGGCAAACAGGTTGGTTTGTTGTTTGCATACACACTTCGTGAATCTCCATTTCGTTGGTTGTTCAGCCTACTAGCTGACACCATACACTCTTTTGAGCACTTATGTGATCTTATTGAAGACACATTCTATCATTTTGATCCAGACCATCTTGACTGAAAATTGTTACAACAACGAAGGGCTCTGCATGAATCAGTTATTGATTTTTGGCAACACTTTTTTGACTTGCAGTTTCAAGCTCCGAGTAGCTAGATAAAATTTGTTTATCTTTGGGACCGATTTGAGTATTGCCTTAAGAAATCTGTTCATCCCAAGAGAAAGTTTGAAATCAAACCTCGCTTAACATTCTTCATTGATGGAACTACACAATCTCATGTGGATGCGGTCACTGTCTCAACTAACGTTCCACCTCTCTCTCATTCAACAACTCCACCACTACCCAGAGATGTTGAGGATCATGCTCACACACCTATTCATCCTTCACATTCTCCCAACATCATTTCTCTCAATTTTCGCTCAGATTTGGTTGTGAGTCCTTCAAGTTCTCATATGAATTCTTTTCTACGACCTCCATCTTCACACTCGGTTGTTCCTTCGGATGATGCTACCTTGTGTTCATCCATTCCAGACTCTTCAATTTTTGTGAAGAAGGAACAACCCATTGACGGAGTTGGTGTTGCACAACCAACATGCACTATCATTCATGAAGAGTGTGAGTGGGAGCTTGAACATCAACACTCGGTGAAGAATGACTCCCTTCCGTCCGAGCCTACTCTGTTCTTTCCTGACCTCTTTGGTGAACCTGCCACCAATGATTTCACATGTGTGTCTTCATCGACGGATTCAACCATTGTTGATCTCTCACAGGACACACAATATGTTAGCCTACCATGCAAAAATGGAGAGGACCAATCATTAATTGAAAATCCACTTGATCTTTCATCTGCTCTTTTTGGAAACACAGAGGGTGAACATCCTTACTTCTCATCTACCCTTGTGTGTGATTCATTAAACCATGAGGATGCTGACCAACGTCCTAAATTTTCTGATTTTGGTTTTCGTGATCTCTTCACCTCATAATCCAATCACGATTTTGATTCACTCGTTGTTAATCCATCTAGGCCACTGGTCTACCAAGATCTATCTGTTAATGAAGTCGAAACCCCACAGACTGTCGAGGCACTTCAGCCCGAGCTGATGGTTATGCCAGGCCCTCGCTCTCCTGAGGTTGGTTTCACTTCTAATTAGGAAATTGTTCAAAAACCTAAGGCTCCTCATCACTCATTTGTATGCACTCAAGATCAATCTAACACTCATATTTTACTTCCTCCACTCAAACTACACGATCCCATCGCTCATGCATTGGAGTAATCTTACACAACAAGCACACTTGTGCAACATAAGTGGTCTACATTTCTCACTTTCACTTCCATATCACGGTCAAGGGAATGCATGCACTCAACATATGTATGCAATGTATCGTAACATCATGGCAAGTCCATTGCATGCATGACATGTGCTTTCACTCATTTTGTTTTGTGGATGCTTGTAAGCTTGGAGTGTGTCTATTTTCATTGTTGTATCTTTCACATTTTTTGGTTCACACAACTGGTCTTCTCACGAACCAAGCCTTCACCAACATGGGTCAACTAATGCACTGATGGCTATATTGGAAATATCACTTCATGTGATCAGTCCCATGCATCGTTAGCTTAGTAGTAGGAGTAGTCTTTGCTTTCAGTTTGCTTGCTTACATGCTTGTTTTCTTTCTTACCTTACATGTTTGTTTGTTTGTTTTCTTGTGTGTTTTCTTACTCCCTTTGATTTCACTTTTACTTCTGCTTCTTCTTTGCTTTGTTTCTTTTGCTTACTATTTTTGTTCACATTCATTTTGTTTGTTTGATATATTAATATTTTGTTTCCAGAAATAAGTGCTACCAACTACTACGTTCTGGCTTTTGAATAGAGTATGTGGCTGAAATTTGAGGAAACTCGTGACGCTGGAGCACTTGGCCAGTCTTGTGTCTACCTTCTCTATGCTTGGTTGTAACCTTCAGTTGATGAAGTCCTAACGGAAAATATGAACCATCTGCAAGGGAAGTTTCAGTCCAACCATGAACATGTTTCGACACTAGGAAGCCCCATGCCTGTACTCAGCCTTCTGCTCTGTGTGTTCAAGCTAATCCAACTAGTAGAAACGATGAAGGGGAAAAATCTAAATGAGAAAACCTATGTCAAAGGTCTTACACGCTTCTATGAAGGAACAACCTCTTATGTTCTCAATAAGTCAAGATCCCTCTTCCGCCCTAAAAATAAATAAGTTCCTATTCACAATCCTCTTGAAAAATACAAAGGCGAAAGAAGAGAAAGGCTTCTTGTGCAGAGAGGTGAAGCATGCAACTCCATCGGGCTAATGACTAGGCTCGCTGGTAGTGGATCAATGTGTGTTTTCATGTGTGACTCCATCGGGGTACTGTCCAGACCTGCTGGGAATGGAGAAACACCAAAGATGAAAACCTATACTCTGAAAATATTCAACTCACGAGCTAAACTACCCTTCCCGGATTCGAAACACTAAGATCTAATCTAAAATTTTGATTGTGTTTGACTGAGTTGGCAAAGGGTGAACCATGTATGTAATTAAAGGTTGATTAATTGTAACCATATAAGTGGGAGAAATGTAATGAGATATAACAAATGTGGTCCCTCAAGAAAACCAACGAAGAACTATTCGAAAGGTAGAATAAGAAGATAAAAAAACACATACTTACATTTCCAATAGACAATATATAGATAATAGATAGATAGACATATTTATACTAGCAAATCCTTATATGTTTCAAGGATCTAAAAAGCTCAACCATTGTGATAAACAATTCATTCAAGTGATCCAAACTTGGGATTCAAGTCATTTGATAGTTTAATCATTTTGAATCAACAGTTTGTTTTCTGAAAAAGAAGAATTAGTAGTTAAGAGTGCCATATTTTGTACATAATGTTATTCCATGTATGAAATTAGACTTTAGAAACCATCATAAAGCAATCAAATTAGAATTGGACCAATCTCCTTCACCATTGCTGATAAGTTTCAGACATTAATGAAATGTACCAAATTACCTCCAAGATAGGTGTCTCTAAATATTGAAGCACGTTCCTTGAAATGTAAGGAGGTTAAAGGTTACGAGATTTTCTATCCTCCTATAGATGTCCACTCCTTAAGAGGATAACATCCTTAGGGAAGAAAAATGAATACTAGTGACAATCAAAGGAATTAACCATTGCACACCTTTAATGAGGTTTTATGTAATTGCATGAAAATGCTAGGGATTGCTGTTGTACAGTAAGTCAAAGTCAACTAAATATTTTCATTATGTGCATGTGAGAAGACATAACAACCCTCGATATGTTCAATGATTAAATTATGAAATTCTAAGAGAATAAAAGGCACAAATCCTTCCAAAAATGCAGCAATATTGTTTCCAAAATTAAGCTCATAATTTAGCATCAAAAGGTGTTAACTTACTGCAATTTGCTATCTATAGTTTTAGAGGAGCACTCTGAAGGTTATCATGAAAAAGAGTGAAAGAATAGACCTGTAGACTTCATCAATTGATATTCAACAACTTCAAGGAAATTGACACTAGCCTTGAACATTTGAAGGATTCCTTTTACATAGTGCACAAGTGCATCAACAAAGAACTATTTTAGGTACAACATTCAAATTTCACTGTTGTATCTAGCATCTATCCATTTAAATGTTTTTAAGAGAAAAATATCATTGTTGTAAGGCTGAAACTTAAAACTATATAAGATTATTTAACAAAGTGGTGGGATCACTATGACATTCCTTAGGGTGGGATGAATGGTATTGATTAGGGTATGCTGCAATAACATACCATACATTGTGTCTTATCAGTCCATTACCTAAACTTGTGTAGACACACCATGTACCTACATCAAGAGTGTAGTTACTTGTCTGGAAGCTTGCATTGAATATCATATGCATGGCGGTGCCGAATAGGATGGCATCTAAAGTTCATTATGGTGATGCCCTAATACATGGAGAAAAATTTGTGGTAAGCTTACTGTGATGAGCTTTCATATAACATGTAAGCCATATTAACTAGTCTAGTTCAAGGTCATGATAAGGAACTAAAAATATTAGTCCCTTATCAATTCCTATTACCTGGTAGGATGAAAATATAACTAGAATTAACCAGTGGAAGTCACTCTGAACAAGGGATCAATCACCTACAATGAATATTTAACTATAAACCTCACCATTAACAGGTTTAACATTGCAATAGAAGGGTCAGATAGGGATTTTCATGTGGGCCACCCTACCAAGTTCAAATTGATTGCATGCATGGTGTTAGTACTTAAACTATGAGGTTTTCCATAAGTGTGAACTTCACTCATGAAGACCAACCTTATGTTTAATTTATGAAATCACATTGCAGACTGGTCACTACACTTACTTGGCCCCATCCTTATGTTCAATTTATGAAATCTCATTGCAAACTGGTCACTACACTTACTCGTGTGGCAAACACAACTACGTTGGTCATCCAAAATGTTGGTGGCCAACACAAAAGCCATCCACTCACTTTGGTGGCCTTGCTCCACATTTTATACCATAAATATCCTAGTCTAGGTGTATCCCCAAGATCTATCTAGCTAAATTTTGTAGATGTGGGAGCAATTTTCAACTAGGATTGATTAGGAATGAGATTGATCAAACAATCATATTGCCATAACAGTGAAATAAAATATAACACAAGTTTCCCCATTGAAATGTGGATTACCATTAACCATGAACTTGTGTTAGAATGTTGGCAATGATTATGTTATGAAATTCTTGTGTTAGAATGTTGGCAATGATTAGGTTCCATACTCAAAAGTTTTTTTTACATTTTGAGCCTAAAAGAGATTTATTCTCATATGTAATATTTTATTTTATTTTATTTAAATTGTTTCTTTTCATATTCTATATATTTATCATATACTAAATTTATTTTTTCAATATGTTTGTAATTGCAGGTCCAGTCTTGGGGTAATGGATAATATAAAATATACTTCAGATGGAATAAAAAAATACATTGTTGTAATTGAGGTGGATCAAAATATGGCACCGTTACACAAGAGAAATAACCCTAAAATAAGGGGTGTGAGTGACAATGACAAGCAAAAAAGAATAGAGGGGGGAAAATGTTGACCTATGGGTAAAGGGAGAGTTATTCCCAATAGATCCTACCACAAATTCTCACTGAGACTTCAAAAGTGTAATAGGATTGGTCAAATTTTTATGTAATGGAAAGAATGGGTTGCTAGGATATTGTGAAAACATAAAGGGAACTTGTAAATATCTTGAGAAGAAAGTGGACAACCTATTCAAAACAATCTATGGTCTGGAATACTGAAACTACAAGTTGGTTGAAAGCATTAATCAAATTCAGAACATGAATTTGTTGCAAATAATTAGAATATGAGTTAACGACAAACCATCTTTCTACACAATCAGAGTATTATGAACAACTTCATAGAAAATAAAAGATTGGGTGAAGAGGGACAAAAGAACTTTGAATAAAATAAAAGATTTGTCAAATATAGACAATATTTTAGTAAAGAGATTAAGAGTTTAAAACTTTAAGGTTCCGAAAGTACTCAAGAAAACACCATTTGGAGGAAGATATAGAATTAAAAAAGTTAGCAGTATTTCTTCTTTGGTATCGACAGGGGGTGCTATGAAAAAGAGAATATATGTTATAAAATATCACATGAAGCCAAACAAGAGAGAAGAAATCCTGGAGGGGGAACATATCTTATATTTTGAAGTCCATGTTCAAGAAAGATGAGATAATATCCATGATTGGACAACCATGTTTTGATTCCCTTAGAACATGTCTTGTTGATTAATTGATAAATCAATTGTCAGAGCCTATGAATGCAAAGAAAGTCCAAAGTGTTTGTGATGATACTAGGATTAGTAGACGAGGCTATAAAACACTTTTTAAATGCTTACGAGAAGGATTGATAAATGTTGGAATCACTAAGGTTGTCATTCCTCGTCCTTTTCATATAAAAGGTGCTCATGCAAGAAGTAATAGAAAAATTGTTGATCTTGTGGGTGACATGTATCATATAGAAGCAAAGAAAGAGATAAAACAAAAGGGTGGGAAGAAAAATTTTAAGAATGAAATTGTGATTTTGAATTCAAAGAACAACATATGGTTAGATCTAGAGAAAATATTGCAAGCTATGGTGAAATTTTATGATATTTCTACGGAGGAAGGACATGGAAAATTAATTTTTGTTGTCAAATTGGATGAGATGGAACTCATTAATGGTGAGAAATATGAAAGAGTGTCTATCACATTAATGAACAGGGCCATGGAAACTAATATTGAGGTAATTGATAAAAAAAAAACTGCCCAATCTAAGAATCACATATGGTGGTTGGGATTGTTTCGCATATCTAAGGAATATCATGAAACACTTAAATGGTTTTTTTTTATTATCAAACTTTGATTCCCACAACAATTGCCTCACGTAGAATGGGAGAAAAACTAGTTGTTAACGGTTATGGATCATATGAAGTTGAATGGCATCTATCAGTTCATTTAAAAACATTAAAATGCACGTATAATGTTGGTCGTGGTGCTAATGCAAAGCATACTTGCAATTATTGTATGCACAAAAGGAAAAAAGAAAAAATGCCAAGGGGCGGGTGGTCAAATGGGATTACAAGTTGTAAACAAGATATTTCTCCAAATCGAGATGAGATGGATGAAAATATGGGTCCCATACTACCTATACCACTGACAAGAGTACATATATGTACATTGCATGCATTTGTAAGAACTGTTGATAAATTATTGTATCTTTCCATTCTATTTGCTTGGAATAAAAGGCCATGGGAAATTGCACAAAATTCAATTGAAGCAATTGAGAAGGTTCTTTCTAATGCTAGTGAAATTTGAATATGTAACAACCCTAGTGAAATTTCCATGTAATAAAAATTAATAAAGCCAAAATAATAACCATGATTATGAAAAAAATGTTCTAGTATGAATGTTGGGAAAAAACATCCTAGTGTGGGTGTTCATTGGTTTATTATGGCTAGGGAAAATGAAAAAGGCAATGGCAAAGAATTTGGAAAGGGAAAATGGCATTTTTGGAAATTTATTTATGAAAATAATGGAAATTAGGAGAAAAGGAAGGTGAAATGTTATAGGTTTCATGTGAGGAGGAAAATAAAGGAAAATAGAGGAAAATAGAGGCCTCAATAATAAAATGTCTTATGAGGATAAATTGGTACCTTTTGTCAGTTCAGTTTTGAAGCTCTCTCTTTATTCTCTCTCTCACACACTCTTGGACACTTAGAATTTTCTTGGAGTGATTTAGCATTGGATCAAGAAGAGCAAAGAAGGTGAAGGAAAGCAATGATCAAGCAAGGAAGAGGAGGATCAAGTAGCTACAGTGGGATTATTTGTAGGTATTGATTTGAATTTGTGATTTCCTTGTTAGTTTTGGCATACATGGTTATGCATGTGTGTTCTTAGTTCTCGTGCTATCATAGGCATACATTTTTCTAGGTGCGACAATGTTCTTCAAACTTTCCTTGCCATTTCCATATAGGCATGGTGCGATGGGTTCTCATGTTTTGGTTGAGTTGGATTTCCAGATGGATTCAAAACTGAGTGAGGTGGATCTCTGAAAGAAAGAACACTTGATGTTGTGCACTATGTACTAGGGGCATTGGAATCAGATCTCTTTAATGGATTCCTTGCTACATATCCCTTCTAGAGAATTTTTCTCCCATCTGATGAGAACCTCTTGGAAGTCATGACCTCTTATGGGTCATGATCAAGGAATGTGAGCATAGTTCCTTGTCTTGTGTCAAGATCGTTAAAAACTGAAACAACGAATATGATGATAGTTCATTTACCATGTCAAGATCATTATAAAAAAATGAAACAGGTCCATGAGAATGTTTCCTTGTCTTGTGTCAACCTCATTAAAAAAGGAAACAAGGAATATGAGGATAGTTCATGGTCTTGTGCCAACTTCGTTAAAAAAGGAAACAAAGGGTATGAACATAGTTTCTTGTCTTGTGTCAAGCTCGTTAAAAAATGAAACAAGGAATATGAGGATAATTCTTTCACTGTGTCAACTTCATTAAAAAATGAAAAAGGTCCCAAAGCATACTACCTTGTCTTGTGTCAAGCTCGTTAAAAAATGAAACAAGGAATCTGAGGATAGTTCTTTTACTGTGTCAATCTCATTAAAAAAAGAAACAGGTATATGAGCATAGTTCCTTGTCTTGTGTCAAGCTCGTTAAAAAATGAAACAAGGAATATGAGCAGAGTTCTTTGTCTTGTGTCAAGCTCATTTAAAAAATGAAACAAGGTCCCCTAGAACAAAGTTCCAATTCAAGTCTTTCACTTGATTGTTGGGTTGTGTTATATTCTTTCCACGACTAGCCCACATAGTTAATCGGTTGGTTAGAAGGGGGGTGGAGCCCCCTTTCGTTGTGTTGATTACGTAGCGGGGGGAGTCACAGGGGGTTTGAGGGGTGCAAGTAACCCCACTTTATGGGGTCTGGGGCAGCGCCCCAGAAAATTTTGGTTTTGGACTTACCTATGGTTTTGTGCATGTTTTTCGCACATGGTTTTGGACGCAATGGTTTTTAGGCCATGGGTTTGGACGCGATGGTTTTCGGTCCATGGTATTGGATGCTTCGGCATGTATAAATATCTATTGTAACATTGAAAGGAACATAATGAAAAATCAAGCTGGTAGTCCTGGTTTTGGGATCCAGGGGAAAATCTCTGTGTACATGTGTTTTATGTGTTATGCTCTCACATTATTTATTTTCTGTGTTCTAGAATTTGTATGTAGGTAATTTCTATACAGGGTTAAAACCTACATTTTGTATCAGAGCTATTTTGGCTTCAAGGGGAATCCTTTCCTACTGAGGGGTTTCGCTCGGGCCTGTGGTAGACCCTATTGAGTGGGAGATCTGCGGGATCGATTCTGGTGGTGAAAGAAGATGGCGAGCAGTGGAAAGATGGAGATTGAGAAATTTAATGGTCAGAGTTTTGAGTTACGCAAACTCAAGATGGAGGATATGTTGGTGGATAAAGATCAGTGGATCGTGGTAGATCCATGTACTAAACCAACGAGAGTGTCCGATGAAGAATGGAAGAAGCTAGATCAAAAGGCAAAGAGCACAATACGATTGTGTGTCTTAGATTCAATGTTGTTGAATGTATCAGGGGAAGCTACGACGAAGGATTCGTGGGACAAGTTAGGGACTTTATACCAATCTAAGTCTCTGGTGAATAAATTGTTCCTATGGAAAAAGTTGTATAATCTGAGGATGAAAGATGGAGACTCGGTGATAGAGCATCTAAACGCATTTAATACTATGGTAAGTCAGTTATCATCTATTGATATTAAAATTTCATATGAAGATAAGTGCATCAGTTTGTTGTGTTCTCTACCAGATTCATGGGATAGTCTAGTTATTACAATATGTAGCAATGCAACTGCCTTGCAGTTTGATGAAATAGTCTCATCTTTGCTAACGGAGGAAATGAGACGGAAAAATAGGAGAGCCAGAATGGTGATGCCTTGTTTGTATGAGGACGGTCCTAGAACAGAAACAAAAATAAGTCATCGAGTGGAAGGTCTAAATCTAGAGGGAGATCTAAATCTCCAGGAAAACCTGTAAAGTTGGTGTGCTGGAAATGTGGAAAGGAAGGGCACTACAAAAGGGACTGTAAATCTAAAGCTCCTGATAAAGGAAAGGGATCTAATGATGCTCCTTTTGTAGGGGCGAAAACCACCTCAAATGATGGTGGGGATGTGTACTTGGCTTCTTCAAGTACACATGTAGATCACGAGGCATGGTTGATTGACTCAGGTGCATCATTTCACTTCACTCCCCATAGGGAGTGGTTCTGTGAGTATGAGAAATAAGATAGTGGTGATGTCTTCTTAGGGGATGATAGGAAGGCTAGAATTGTTGGTCGCGGAAAAGTAAAGTTGAAGTTGCAAGGTGGAAGGGTTAGAACACTTTCACGTGTTCTACATATTCATAAAGGGCAAGAAGAATGCTCAGAAGAATGCTCAGTGGTGCTGAGTAAGGACAAGAATTTTGGGCAGAGGCAGTGGAGATAGCATATTACCTGGTCAACAGATCACCTTCATCAACGTTGGAGGATAAGACTCCACAAGAGGTATGGACTGGTAAGAAACCCTCACTTTCACATCTTAGGGTATTTGGATGTGATGAATATGTACATGTTCCAAAGGAGAAACGAACCAAGTTGGAAAGTAAATCTGAAAAGTGCATCTTTATTGGGTATAAGGATGGTTTGAAGGGTTATAAGCTTTGGAACCCAGTAACAAGGAAGGTTGTGTATAGCCGAGATGTGGTGTTCAAAGAGGTGAAAGATGTTATTAAACATTAATTCCAACCAAAGGAACCTGAGAAGATAGAGTTTGAGCTAAAGGAGGAAGAATCAGACTCTACAGCAGAGGAGGAATCAGAAGCTGAAGAGCCAAAAACTCCGGGTGTAAAAAGATTAGTTCAAGAAAGAAGGCAGCCAGAAAGGTATAGTCCATCTACTTTTTGTTCAAATTTTGCTTTATCTATTACTGATGATGATCCCAGAACTATGAAGGAAGGAGTGGATTCAGAGGATGGAAAACTTTGGAAAGAGGCCATGGTTGATGAAATGGCATATTTGCACAAAAATGAGGCTTGGGATTTGGTGGAGTTGCGGGCTGGAAGGAAACCCATTGGCAGCAAATGGGTGTTCAAAAAGAAGACAAATGCAGAAGGAAAAGTGGAGAAATACAAAGCTCGGTTGGTAGCAAAAGGTTATTCCCAAGTGTCGGGAATTGATTTTGGTGATATTTTTTCTCTTATTGCCAAGGTAACTTCTATTATATTACTTTTATCTACTGCTACTGCTTTTTATTTTGAAGTAGAACAGATGGATGTGAAGATAGCATTTCTTCATGGGGATCTCCAAGAGGAGATATACATGAAACAACCTGAAGGCTTTGCAATGAAGGGTAAGAAAGAACTAGTATGCAAGTTAAAGAAGTCTCAGTATGGGTTAAAACAGTCACCAAGGATGTGGTATCAAAAATTTGATACATTTATACGGGGACTTGAAGCAAAGCAAATCATTGTGTGTATTTTAAATTAAATGGTGACCGTGTTATTTATCTAGTCTTGTATGTGGATGATATGCTGTTGGTTGGAAATGACAAAGAAATTATCCAGGAAGCAGTTTGGTTGTAGAGATTGTGTTCAAGTATGGGGTTAGTACAAAAAGCTATAAGGATAGATTGTGATAGCCAAAGTGCAATTTTCTTGGTAAAGAACCCTGCATATCATTCAAAGACAAAGCACATTGATGTTCAGTATCACTTTGTGAGGGATATGATAGAAGACAAAAAGGTGTTGCTGGTAAAGGTGGACACTTTGAAGAATACTACAGATGCATTAACAAAATTTGTGATCTCTGAGAAGTTCTCCTAGTGTAGAGAAACAATGGGCATTTCAAGGATGGAAAAATGACTAAGCTCTCCTGTGGCCCCCTGTGGAAAGAAAACAACAAGTGGGAGAATGTTAGGTTGTGTTATATTCTTTCCATGTAGTTAATAGCGGGTTTGAGGGGCACTCGTAACCCCACTTAATGGGATCCGGGGCAGCGCCCCAGAAAATTTTGATTTTGGACCCTATGTTAGGTTGGGCGGACCCACCTATGGTTTTGTGCATGATTTTTACACATGTTTTTTGGACGCGATGGTTTTTCGGTCCATGGCATTGGATGCGATGTTTTTCAGTCCATGGTATTGGATGCGGTGGTTTTCGATCCATGGTATTGGATGCTTCGGCATGTATAAATATGTATTATAACATTGAAAGGAACATAATAAGAAATCAAGCTGGTAGTCCCGGTTTTGGGATCCAGTGGGAAAATCTCTGTGTATATGTGTTTTATGTGTTATGCTCTCACATCGTTTATTTTCCTGTGTTTTAGAATTCGTATGTAGGTAATTTCTGTACGGGGTTAAAACCTACAGTTGAGTTGCTAGAGCTATTTCCCAATACGACCATCTATGAGAGGACTAGAGATCTGGGCAGTTTCGGTGGCAGTTTTGAGGCATCCAATAGGACTGCATCCATGTAAGCGGATTTTTTAACACAACCCATGTTTTCATTCTTCTCGAGGTTAACCAGAACATACTCAACCATAGAGATCACTGTAGGAAATCGGAGCGGTCACAGGAAATCAACATATCTACAGGAAATCGCAAGATGTCTGCAGGAAATTGCAGAACTGCTTTGGAAGATAGTTGGTCTGCATAAGATTTTTCCAGCACCCTTGAAATTGTAGATAATTTGATTAGGTAACATTTAACTTCAAAAATACTCAAGAATAAAGTGAAATGATACTTTTTAAAATGATTTTCATACCTTAAAGCTCACAGCACCCTTTTGGTCAAAACACATATAATATAGAAAAAAGAGAGCTATTAAGGGTCAAAAAGAGTTCTAAAGGGGGGAAGCAAGGCCTTATAAATGTTATCAAAAATGAACAAAATAGGGGCTCAACATCTCCCTCAAACTTAGCTCCTTGCATGTCCCCTATGCACGCAAAAATGTTGCAACTCAGAAGGAAAATTCACTGTTTGCACTGTGTTGCTACTACTGCAGCTAGGTGATTGAATTGCGCCCTGTTGGACTCATCTTTCTGAAGCCTACTTCGATATTATTCATTCCTCTTCTGCAGGTGATCGATCTAAACCTAGTGTTTCTTCATGATTCGTCATGCCTTTTGATGCTTCACTTTCCACTCTTCCACTTCTTTCTACAAGCACAGGTTGTTCTCCTTTAGAGTTTCGTTTTCCTTCTAAAGAAAACATTCAGACACAGTGAGCTTAGTGATAGTTTCCTCTGTCTCCTTTTGGGTCTGCTTTTTCTTATAAGTTCCCTCATCCCCATGTTTTCCTTGAGAGGACTAAGGCAGACTTGGTTCCTCCCACTCTTGGCAATCTTCAATTGTTTTATCCCAACTTTCCTGCATTTATGGGTCTTAGGAAGACGTCGCCTCCCACTCTTCTTTGTCAAAGAACTTAACTGAATCAATCTTCACTTGCTTCCCCTTATACAAGTCTCGAGGCTTCTTATCCTTATTATCAGTTTTAATTTGTTGTACCCCCTTCTCTGTAGTTTCCTATATCACTAACTTTGTTGTCTGGCTTCTCGTAAAATGCCTAGCAAGAGCAAAGGTACCCTTCGATGGATTAGGCTTCTTCCCTATAGTTTCATCGATTACCACCGCCTCCTCATATTTCTTAACCTCTTTTGTAAACTGACCACGGATCTAGGGTTTCTTTCTCGGCCTCTCCACTGGTTCTGCCTCTTTGGTTTCTGGTAAATCGGGATCATTCTCGTCATCCACAAAGTAATTCTCTACCAAAAAAATCTTCCCACGTTTTTTTCTTTTTTCTTCAAAACCTTCGTCATGATAATTTTGACAACACCGTGATGATAGAGATTCTCCTCTATATGTGCTTCCCTCTCCTTGGTAGAAGTAGCCATCTTCAACAAAGACATTCTAAGTTAATATGGTAAATTCAAGGATTTGTCTCAGAAATGGTCAAGGAGACGAATATGAAACTGGAAGGCTAACCCAAAACGACCTTCACAAGTGATATACTTCTGTAAGAGAAACAAGAGACGTCGATAGTTACTTATAAGGTAATCCTGCGGAATTCCCTTGCTCCAGTCCAAGCTTGCATGCTCTTTTCTGAGGAAGGGTGTGCAAATGTCCTTTTTGAATCATTGATTTTTAAACCAACACTCTCCTTCCTATGGAATCCCATAACCTTGGGCTACCAGCTCCTCCGTCAATCTGAGCTTAATGTTACCCACTTGTGCCCTATCACCATTTAAGTTTAAGGAAAAAGGCTTCGTCACCTCTGAGTTATGCCCACTAAAATTTAGGAATAGAGGGATCCATCCTGCCTTCTCCAACCTTGCCTTACTTTGTGGGTAAGCATCCAGTAATTCAAGACCCTGAGGTTCGAACCTTATGGTGGACCGCAATTTCAACAGTAGCTAGGAGTGGAAGAGAGTAGAGTTCGATTCACTTCGCTAATATGCTTCCAAGACCAAGCGAGATAATTCAAAACTCGATAAAAACAAGAATGGCTTAATTTAAGAAAGGTTTAGGGTAATGAGGAAACTTCGAATGACGCAGAACGTGATCATGATTTCCATCGTGATCTATTCTGCGGGATAAGCGTTGGGAAGATAACCGATGTAAACATCAGAATAATAATCAGGAATGGGAACTCATGTTATGACACAAACATCTCATAGCCACCTTATTCTGCGAGGGTGGCCATGACTCTTACTCATGCAAATTTAAAATTTTCATACCATTACCTTTTTTACCTTAAGTATTCTGACACCAAATGTACTTGCTCGATCTTACCTTATAATGGTCGAGTACCTTGAGTGACGATTGCACTTGCTTTGGAATAATAAACCACTTTGAAACCATATCATATGCAAGATAGTGTAGTTATGTGGCCTCAACTAATGATGAAGATGACCAGTACTTGCCATATTATTTAGGATAATGTTCTTCTTGAAATTCGTTCTTCAGGAAATACGTGATTTTGTTGTAGGAAATGCATCTACTGAACTTCTCTAGAAGAAATCCCTCTGCAGGAAATCATGTTCTCCTATGTTTGTGTTCAGTTTACTACACATTAAAATAGGTGTTAAGGTTGAATGTGCAGTGATCTCATTGCATTACCAATCATTAAGTTCAGTTATTAACCAATGTGAGGTCCATCACAATTAATGAGAGCGAGGACCAAGGAACATTTGATGCATCCCATCAAGTGTGAATGTACAAGTTATTGTCGAACCCCCTATAGGATCTAGCAGTCAAGGAGCCATGATGAATCTCCAATGTTGCTGACGAGATAGCCTGTCATTAAGGTATACAAGCTTCAAGGCATCAAAAGTTTTTAATCTTGAACCCAGATAATTTGTTGATGTCGATGGGACAAGATTGTTGGAAGGAGGGCCTTAAAAGATCCCACATCAGTCCAACATGAGAAAACAAAAAATTAATTGAAAGAAAAAATTATTTTGAGGATCCCGGAGGATCTACTATCCTTTGATTTTAACGAGCCCAGGGTAGTTCATTCTTGCTAGATTTCAATTTTAGAGAGTCTAAAATACTGAAAAAGAAGACTCCAAGGGGGCTCCTTTTCCATAATTAGTCCATTGGGGCCGGAAAAAGGAATAAACCTATACCCAATAGGTATTCCTCTCATGGTTTACTCAGCATGAGAAGGAACAAAATAAGATCAGTTTATTACGGCAGAAAATGAAGAAGAGTTAGTGAAAGGAATGACTCCATTTCCCACCATTTCCAGCTCTTTCTTCTTCACAATCTCTTCCACAAATTCCTCCTTAGATTGGGGCTTTTGATATAGCTTGAGCCTATGCCCATTCACCAAGAAGGTAACATTTCCATCATCAATTGTTTTAACCCGAACGAATCCATTATCAAAAAATTTCTCAATTTCATAGGGGCCAAGCCAACGTGTGTTAAATATCCCTTTAAGATTCTTAAATTTTGTATCAAACAGTAATGCCCAGTCTTCCTCTTTAAACTATTTTTTATTAATGTATTTGTCATTCCATTTAGCTCATTGTTGTTGGATTAGATCAGTATGCTGAAAATCATCCTACCTAATCTCATCCAACTCATTAAGTTGCAGGATTCTCTACTTATGTGCTTCATTAAGGTTTATGACCAAATCTGTTGCCATCTTAAAATTTATGATCTGAAATTCAATTGGCTGTAAAACTTGTTTTCCATACACCAATTCATACGGAGAGAAGTCGGTGGTGTTTCTCCATGTGATCCTGTAGGCCCATAATGCCTCGGGAAGTCGATCAAACCAATCCTTCTTATGTAATTTCACCATCTTAGTCAGGATTGTCTCCAACACCTTATTTGTTGATTCCACCTACCCATTGGCCTGTGGATGATAAGGGGTAGACTTTCGATTAGTAATCTGATATTTCTGTACAATTCCCTGCACAAGCTTTGACACAAAATAAGTACCATGATCAGTAACAATTTCCCTTGGTACCCCAAATCTTACAAAAGTATCTTGAAAAAAAATAAAAAATAAATAAAATTAATTAATTAAAAATAAATAAATAAACAAAAATAAATAAATAAAATAAAATAAAATAAATTCTACCATTGCTTTCTCTGTTGCTCTAGGTAGTGCTCTCACTTCCACCTTCTTCGTAACAGAATTAGTACAAACTAAAATATACTTCTTACCTTTGGACATAGGATTGATGGGACCTACAAAATCAAGAGCCCACCTCTCAAATCGTTCTATGAGAACTTGTGGCTGCAAAGGAATTTCATCCACTTGAACAGGTTGCCATATTCTCTGGTAGCTATCACATTTATGAACATACTCCTTTACATATTTGAAAAGACTTGACCAGTAGTAACCTGAGTGGAGGATCTTATAGGTTGTCCACTTATCTGTGAAATGTCCTCCACAGGGTTCATCGTGACAAGATCTCAAGATATCATATATCTCATCCTCTCCGACACACCTACGAATAATCAAATCAGGTCTGGTGAAAAAGAGGTCTCCTTTTATCCAAGAGTAATCAACACCTTTTCTAATAATTCTCTTTTTCTGACTAGATGAGAAGTAGGTTGATAACTTTCTTGCAGCAAGGTAATTGGCCATGTCTGCAAACCAAGGTGTTTTGACAGAGAAAAAATATAAAATCTCATCGGGAAATCTATCTTAAACAGGAATATCCTCACCTACATGGTTGAGCCTAGATAGGAAATCAGCTACTTGATTTTGTTTTCACGGCCTGTCCAATTTCATGATGTCAAATTCCTATAGCAGGAAAAGCCACCTAGTAATCCTACCATTAGTGATTGGTTTGTTCATGAGATATCGAATAGCAGAATGATCGGTATGTACAAAAACTTCATAACCAGTGATGTAATTTCTAAACTTATTAATAGCATAAATTACAACAAGGAACTCTTGCTCAGTTACGGTGTAATTCAGTTCTGCGGGAGTTTATTTTTTACTAACAAAATAGATGGCATGTGTTATGATATTTTCCTTTTGGCCCAATACCTATCCTATAGCTAAATCATAGGTATCAGTGGAAATATGAAAGGGAAATTTCCAATCTGGTCCTCTCAAGACAGGTGTTGAAGAAAGCTTTTCCTTAAGTGTATCAAATGCAGCTTTACACTCATCACTCCAATGAAATTCGAATTCTTTAGACAATAATTTAAACAATGGCGAGGCTACCTTTGTAAAATTCTCAACAAACCTTCTGTAGTAGCTTGCATGTCCAAGGAAACTTCAAACTCCCTTTTGAGTGGTTGGTGGGGGCAGCTTTACAATTACTTCGATCTTAGTCTGTTCAACTTTAATTCCTGCAGTAGAAACATGATGACCCAAAACAATACCCTCAGTCATAATCATAAAACATTTTTCATTACTCAATTAAAGATTAGTTTCTCTACATCTCTGCAAAACTCTCCTAATATTATGTAAAGATTCTTCAAAAGTATCACCCATTACTGTAAAATCGCCCATGTAAACCTCTACCCAATCATGCAAAAGATCAGAGAAAATACCAAGTATCGCCCTTTGAAATGTGGATCATGCGTTGCATAAACCAAATGGTAATACCTTATATGCATAGGTACCCCAGAGACATGTGAATGTCGACTTCTTGTGGTCCTCTGGAGCTATCCTAATTTGATTGTACCCGTTGATCCCATCTAGGAAAGAAAAACACTTCTTCCCTGCTAAACTGTCCATCACTTGGCCTGTAAAAGGCAAGGGAAGGTGATATTTTAATGTAGATTTGTTTAATTCCCTATAATCTACACACACTCACCATTTACCATTCTTTTTAGGGATGATAACCAATGGGGATACCCACTTGGCTGTCTGAAATAGGATAAATGAACCCTACATTTAAGAATTTCTATAGTTCATTTTTTACAATTTCTCATAAAACGGGGTTCATTCTTCTTTCTGGTTGTCTCACAAGCTTCGTGTCTCCCTCTATGTAGATATGATGAATGTATGTGTTTGGGCGAATACCCCTCATGTCTGTATATTCCAAAGAAAATGTATCTAAAAATTCTTTTAATGTCTAAGTCAATTGTTTCTCCTATTCAGGAGTCAAGACAGAATTGATATTTAAAGTTTTTCCAGGAAAAAATTCAATTACCTTACCTCCACATTCAATAATTGATTATGCAGGGGATGTAAATAAGAGGGTTGAATGTAATTCAGCTATTGTACTATGTTTATAAGAGTTTTGTATGTCAGTAATGATATCTATATTAGGACTAGACTGCCCTTCTAAATTCTATGAAAAATCAGGATTAAAAATATAGCAATTTATCAAATTTTCCCCCATATTTTCCTTAAGGCTCATGGCTTGGGCTATAGTCAACACTGGGTGAATAATTTCTGAATTGTGTTCTTCATCATCCCAATTAGTATTTTGTTATTTTAAGAGGGGTTTGGAAGGGGGTTATAGGTTGATATGTTTAGTTTCAACCCCATGAGTGATGGTCATGTTTCAATACCTACACCATATGTAGGCATCTGTCGTAGCTAACCAAGGTCCCCCCAAGATCAAAGGATGCTCTCCCAAGTTGGTCTTAGGTTGAAGAACATAAAAATTTGCAGGGTACTCCCAAGAATCCAATGAAATGACAATGTCTTCTAATACACCCTTTGGCTTTACGTTGGACATGTCTGCTAATTCTAACATGGTAGGAGTAGGAAGTAAGTCAAAGGATCCTATGTGGGATAATGTCTCCATTGTCATCACATTGATTGTTGCACCTAAATAGATTAAAGTGTTTCTTATCATACACCCATTAATAAAGGTAGTAACTATAGGGATTCTAGGGTCTGCATATTTCTCAGTAGCAAATCCGGTGGACATAAGACTTGTAAGTTTCCCACCTACTTGAATTGTGGAGGGTTCTTTCTTCTATCTCCCTGGTTTCCTAGTACATAACTCCCTCATTGTTTTGGCATAAATGAGGATATCTTTAATTTCTTGCAGTAATGGAATCTTAATGCATACATTTCTTAGTTCAAATACAAGATCGAACTCGAGCTATTTTATTTTCATCTCCAACCTCTCTAGAAAAGGATGTTGGACAGTATGGGATGAGGAAGGTTCTTGTGACTTTGGAATGGTTTGTTTTGCTCATTCTGGTGTTTTTTCTACTTCAAGTGTGTCCAGAGTGTCTTCCTCTATAATCTTTTCATTTTTTTTGGTTGAGTCACCACTTTTCCTGATCTAAGTTTAATTTCCTATAGCAACACAAGAAATTCCTACAACACAGGAACAGAAATTTCCTACAGAGGTTGTGGTGCAATACAATAGGTAGGAAAAGTGGGATAACTGGCCATTCCAATATTGTGAGTAGATTGGATGGCTTTATTGTTGGGATTGGATACTGGTTGGGCAGGAAATTGTGTGGGACGTGGTTGATTTGGTGGGGCGGGCAACTAAAGTTGTTACTGTTGTGGCTGAACCATTTGTTGTAGTATGGGTTTTGGTGAATAAAAGTTTTGAGGGGGATAATTTGGTGCAGCAAGGTAAGTGGTGAGCACCAATATTGCAACAAGAATGTTGCAACTCCTTGGGCTTCCTACTTTACTTTTATCAACCCAACAATTTGTAACAAACTTGGAAGCGATGATGTTGTATGTACAAGTACTAGCTCTTACTGCAGGCTGTCACTGATTAGCTGGCGCAAGATCACTAGGAGTTCAAGCCAATTTCTATGAATTTCCAGAAGAAGCTTTTAGCTGTGATGAAAGAAAGCTAACTCTACAGAGGCTATTCTACTTGCAGAAAGAGAAAGAAGACTGGAGTGTAAAGCAAACCCTAGAAAACCCTAATTCTTCCAACTCACCCTACTTTTACAGAAAGAGAGATGAAAACTCATGAAATGGGTGCCATTGACTATTGAGAAGGTATATTACATCTATTCAAGCTACTTCTAAAAGGAAATGAGAAAAAAACATCTTTTTGGGTTTTTATGTATTTTATGTGAAATTGCTATGCTTGTAATTTATCTGTTTGTGGTTATGGCAGAGATTTGGTGGCGATTGAAGGCGAACTTGGGGTTGCAAAGGCGTAGAAAGGTGTGGGGGTGTCCTGAGAAGCCTCTGGTAACCTTCTGGAGACTTCCTCTGCAATCAAACTTCAAAAAGTCACTTTCAGGAAATTCTACATGAGGCTGCAAGGGATCTATAGGAGGATCTATAGGAGGATGCCGAGAGCTGTTTTTAGAGGTTTTCAAGGTGGAAAAATGGTGGGAAATTGTAGCTGAAGATTAGAGAGAGGTGTCAAGGTGTCTGAAGCTCATGAAGGGTGATTAGGGAAAAAAATGATGGTTGGATTTGTTCAAGAGACAAGAGGGGAGCTTATGAGAGAAATGTAGAAATTAGGGCAGATTCGTAAAGGGCTATGAATGACTTGTGAAAACTATGAGAAAAGAGATGATGATGGCTACTTTATTGATGTATTATGAGCAGAGGTGTATTGTAAGAGAGCTACACATCTAAAGGCTGAAACTGAGCAAGAAAAGAACTAGTTGTACTAAAAATACAGAACTGCATCTCGTGTTAACCTAAATTCTGACCTAGAAAAATAAAATGTTGAACAGTGCTATATGAACAGGAAAGCATAGAAAGAGATTTATTGCAGAAACTAAATGAGTATGGAAACATGGATCTGAAGCAAAACATTAACCTTTGAATCGAACTGTAAAACTAGAAATTGCATGGAAGAAGCAAAACTGTGTTTTTATGGCAGCAATCAAATCTTGACCTCAATTCATGGTCCCCACAGGAGGAAAGGAGGTCAGGCTCTATTGATGTCCTTTTTGTATCTTTATCTTACCACTATTTAACCTACTTCAGCAACTGAAATGGAAACAACTATGTAAACCAACAAAAGCAACCTATTCTAACCAAGGGAAAAATGAATCTATCTAACAGAAATTAATTCTTGAACTGAAGCAAAAACATATGAATACAAAGCAAGAGGTGTTGGGTAGCTTGGGTGGGGCCCTAACCTAAGAGCTTCAGCCCTTTGAAAGAAATCAGTGATGGCTCAGAAAATATTTCATCTCCATTATCGAAATAAAAGTCACATTACATGAATTGTTCACAAGAGTAAGCTCGAAAATGATTTGAGCAAGAGCTGCAAAAAAAGTGTGAAAATTTGACTAACAACCAACTAAACTACTGAGCACCTAAGACCTCCTATTTATACAAATGGATCCTCTAACATCTCTCCTAAAATCAAGGAGGCTCGGCTCCCAAGACTAGAAATAGAGAGTAGTTCTTCTTCACTTGTTCGGTTGCCCCTTTGATGCATCAATGTGGCTGCTTGTGCTCTGAGTTTCCTAAAGGAGGATTCGAGGTAAGGAGTCATAAATGAGGGGGACACCCTCCTAAAAATCCTCTCCCTTTTTTTCCTTGAATATTGGCTGCCAAATGCTCATTAATCCTTTGACTTTGTCCCAAAATTGATAAAAAATCTGCATAAAGCACACATTAGACTTCATGGCATAGTGACTAACCCAATTCACTCTATTAGCATAAATATAATAAAAAACATGCAATAAACTAATGAGAATGGTGGATTAAGCTGAATTAGGAGGCCAAATGAACCCATATAATTACCCATTTCTGGGGCTCATCATCACCCCCCTACTAAATGGGTTTCTCATCCTCTGAGCAACTAGTCTATCTCCTCATCCTTGATGGCCTTGATGGATATTCTGACATCCCATGCCTCTAATGTGATATCCTCCTCCTTATCATGAAATCCTACCTTTCTATCCACCTCTTCCCACTGTTTTTGTTCTTCTTCTTCTTTTATACCTTCTAGTAGTCCTAGTAGTAGTGGAGGACTGAATTTGAGGCTAATCCAATTGGCCTTCAAACTTTACATAGAGTGCTTGTATAGTGGCACTCTCCTCAAGGCTTCTCTCATCCTGTTTGGGGAGTGATACTCCCTGATCTGTAGGCTATGTGGCAATGTGTTCCACCTTCTCATGCAGGAATGAATGTAGTCATCTCCAAACACTCTCTCCATATCCTCAAAATGTGCAATAGCATGGGCCTGCTCATTGATATACTTAGGGACACTTTGAGGATTATCTGCAAGGTGTTGGTGGGCACTAATGAGAGCCATGGGGTCTGCTAGCTCAGCTTGGATCATTAAGGGTTCATTTAGCTCTTTTACCATTAACTTCTTGATTTCTGTTGCCCATTTCTCCTCATGACTCATCCAAGATGCCATGGCCATCAGCTACAAGTCTCCTAACCTGGCATTGGGGTCCCATAGGTTCATATCAGTAAGGGCCATGTTATGTAAATAAAAATCTACCAACTTCACCTTGTCCTCTATTGAACTGTGGTCACATAGATCCATGAATTGTCCATAATCCTAAAAAGGTATGGTGCCTCTCTGGGCCAGAGTCTTGATCTGGAACTGTAGCCACTGATATTTAAGGTATACTCCATATGATTTGGTTGGTTTCCTACACTGAAGTGCCTCCATAGCCCAGCAGTCCATGCATGCTAACTTGGTTTCCCTTTCTTGCAGTTGTTTTCTCAACATTTTGGTCTGTACCTGGGTGTCCCTTCCTTGCAACTGTTTTCTTAACATTTTAGTTTCTACTGGGGTTCCCCTTTCTTGCTGTTGTTTTCTTAACATTTCATTCTCTTCTTCCAAGTGAGATATTTTTATTTCTTCTGCATGTTTTACAGTGGCCAGCTCTTTGCCCATCTCTCTAAGCCTTCTCTCCATGTGGCCAATGTCTTCCACCCCTTTGGACTTTGCAATTTGCATCCATCTGTGGCTCCTTACTCTTTCTTTATCTAGCTCAAAGAAAAGAGGGACTACAAACTTCTATGGATGATTTTCCCTCCTTCCAGCAGGTTGTAATAAGAGCCTAAACTAGGCTATGGGTTAGGTCCTGGTATCCCTGTTGTTTCATCTTTCCCCTTGGTCTACTCTTCTACCCTTTTCTCAAGTTTCTCAGTCTCCTGTAGCTTTTTCAAGGTCTCCTGTAGAGCGGTCTGCACCTCCTATAGGTCAGTTTTGGAGTCTTGTAGTTTTATCCTTTCCCTCCAAGTGGAAGATCTAGGGCTTCCTCTTTCATAGGTGATGGGGGTTTTGGATGGATATTCCTCCTTTTTGGCAGTAGGAGAATCTTCAATGGTGATGGGCTCTTTTGAGGGTGGTTGTGGCTTCCCTATTTTTATCCTGGTGCTTTTTCGAGCTTTGAAATACATGGATGGTTGCCTTTTTCACTTTGGTTTGGGCTTAATTAGGGTGCTGAGTGTAGCAAGAACAACTACCGCCTCCCTTTCCATTGTTTTAGGAGACACCTATGCCTTCTTTGTTTCTGTTTCTTCTTCTTTTGTATTTTCTGCCTCTGTAGGTTTTGTTTCTTTTATCCCTGTTTTAATTTCCTCCTCTTCTTGTTTATTTTCTGCCCTCTCTGTTGTATTCTTTGTCTTCACTGATTTAGTATTTTTCCTTTCTGTTTTAGTCCTTTTTCCTCTTGTCCTAGGTTCCTTCTTCTTCTTTGTTGTGGTCTTATCCTTCTCTGTTTCATATTTTTCTTCCTCTGTTTGGGTTTCTTCCTTCCCTGTTTTAGGTTCCTCTTTCTCTATTTGTGTTTTCTCTTCCTCTTCTCTGGTTTCCTCCTCATCTTCCCCTTTTTGTTCTTCTCCCTCACTTTCAAATGGACTAAGGTCATATGTGAGGACTTTTACATCATCTTCCCTTGTCATATTTCTAAAAATCTCCCAGGCTATGGGTATTGTGAAGGTGTGAAGGGCCTCTTCCACTAGCAGTTTAATTAGCCCATGGTGACCCAATTAATCTGGAACTCCTACCTTCAATTTGATGCTGGAATCTATTAGGGACTGGAGGAGAAAATAGGGAATACTAAGTTTTTGGGGTGCTGGAACATCCATGCCATATCTTAACTCATGCAAAAGTCTGAAATGGTACCCATAAACTATGTTGTACCTTCCTTCACAGGAGATGTATTTGATGATCTGATAACTGACCTCATCCCAAGGGTAAGGTATACTTGTTCTCCTGATGCCGTTTTTGTCCTCTACAAGATGCTCATCTAGCTGGAAGAAGGTTTTCTTGGCAACTTGACCCAATGGTTTTTCCTCCTTGCTCGAGGGTAGTCCAAGTGGGAGGCTGGTAACCCTACTAATGAACTCTGGGGTGATTTCCATGGTGAGACCTCTGAAACTAACATTGGCATGGGTTTTTGAGTGAGGTATCAAGGACAGGGCAAATTCCTGCGTTACTTCTTCATCATACCCCCAAAGTTTTTCAAAGAATGTCATCCAATTGGCTCTAGTAAAAAGGGCTACTACCTCGAGGTGTTCATGTAGCCTGGTTGAGTTTAAAGGTTCCTTCCACATAAATCCTCCTGTCATTATGTTTAGACTCTTTGGAATGCCTCGGATGTAGAAGGAGACAGCAATTTTCAGAAACCAGGAAACAAAGGAAAAAACTGTGTTTTTCTTTAAGAAGCAGGCAATTTTTTTAATGCAATTTCTCTTTCTTTTAAGCTTAATTGTCACTAAAATTGCATCACTCCTCGTATATGTGAGTATCGAGGTGGAGAAGGAGACAATACTTCAGAAACAAAGAACAGACAAAAATTATGGTTTTTCGTAATAAGCAGGCAGACTTTTGAATACAATTCCTCTTCCTTTTCAGGCTCAATTCCTTCTTAAAATCACATCACCCCTCGTATATATGAAAATGCAAAGTGGGTTTTCACCGAGCCTACCTCTTCGAGCCCGAATTTGAATGAAAATCCCATTTTTTCTTCTCCAAGATTTCTTATTGGTCCTTTTGTAGAAAGGGCTCTTGTAGGACCTGTTACTGCTCTTGTAGAACCCGATAATGTTCTTGTAGAGCCCGATAAGCGAAGGAGTTCTGAAAATGATAGAGACCAATGGTTTCGAAGCTCTGGAGGTGGTAGGGAGCTCACTTCAATTGAGGGCAGGATGATAAAAATGGAAACAAAGGTGGTGAATAAGCTTGAGATAGTGTACTTATGCTTACGGGAGAGGTTTCCGACGACGAGGTGAGGTGGCGGAAAGGGTACATTACCATTATTCGGACCGTTGGTCCCCACTACAATTTCATCATGATACTTTATGATTTCTGCCTGCAATCACTTCCCATCATTGGCGCTTGAGTCCAAAACATCCGCCACTACCTGTCTTTTTAGATTTTTTTGTGAGTTGACTAGACACACGTGCAGTGTGATCTCCGGATGAGCGCGATCGAACTGGATTAGGGTGGCCAGTTAACTGGCCACCTTTCTGGTTTAATCCCAACCATTTGATTCATTTATGCAATTTTGAATCATACAGATGCAATAGAGGAATGGTTTTAGACACTTACCTGCAAGTCGAAATGTTTGTGCTACAATGTTGCGTTGATTTGTTGCTGCTGCATGCTCAGACCCTGGTGCTGCATATTTGTACTCCTGCTACCATATGCTTGTGGCTTCTTAATATGTGGCTTAGTTTCTTTGTACAGGTGATCCTTTGTTGGATCTTGCTTCGGACATCTTCTACATACCTGTGGCTGCACCTATTCTGCTGTTGGAGCTTGATTTTTAAGGGGATTAGCTGTTATAGGAGTCCTACAGGAGCTCCTGTAGCTGCTTTACCCTCTAAAATTTTTAGCTGAGGCTTACGTAGGGCTATGAGGAGACTTATTGAAGAATCCAATAGTAATGGAGAAGCATCTGGTAGGCTGTAGGTGAGTTGTAGGGGTGCTTGTTTTTTTATTTCCTCAAATTTTTTGAAAAACAGGTTTCTATGCTTTATTTGGAGGAAAGAAAGAAATAATTGGAAATGAGGTGTTGCAGGTGTGGGATGGAGGGTTAGGATGGTGGATGGTTGTAGGATGGTCTATAGGCTTTCTATGAAAATTCCTAGCTCTTCAATCCTTTTTTAGCTTCATTTTGAGCTCTGTGATTTCTACAAGAGCCTCCTGTACAACATACAGGCCTTCCTGTAGGATTCACAGTCTTCAGAAAAAACACTGAAATATGGAAAAAAAAAAAGAATTAGAGATGATGGAGAAGAGTCTAAAGGATATGTAATAGGCTTGGTGGCATGTCCCCTTGCTTCCGAGGGTCCATCTGTGACTTGCAATGCACTCAAAAGGTCAATTTTCTTTTTCTGTTTTTTTTTTTTTTTAAAGACAACTAAGGCATCTCCAGGAGGTTTTTAGCCTACCTGCCTGCCCTGGGCACCTCCAAGGGAGGTTTTCACCTAGGGATATTTTTTCTCTTCGTTTTTCTCTCTTTTTTTTTGTTTTTTTCATCACTGGGCTACCTCAAAAGACGTTTTCAACCTAATGATGGGACTCAAGCACCTCATAGAGGTTTTCACTGGAGTCCTTATTATTATTATTATTATTATTATTATTGAGTGGTGGAGTGGAGGCAGTGACTTGCTCCACTACCAACACTGTTTTACTCAGATACTTCAATAAATTCCTGCTTGGAGAGGGGCTTTTTGTAGATTTTCAACCTATGCCCATTGACAAGCATGGGGGTGCCTTCCTCATCAATGGTCCTGATCAGAATTGAACCATTGTCATTGCACTTTTCTACGGTGCAGGGTCCCAGCCATATTTTCCTCAACTTGCCCTTGAAATCTTTATACCTTGATTCATATAGGAGCACCCAATATCCTTCTTGGAATTGTTTCTCCTTGATGTTTTCATCATGTTATATCTTCCTCTGAAGTTGGATTACTTCTATGTGGAGAGGGGTCTACAATTTTTGTTCATCCAATCCATTTAGCTGGAGTAATCTTTCCCTTTGTGCATGACTAAGATCTAGGTCTAGCTGAGATGCCATCCTTAGTGTATTGTATTTGAATTCTATTGACAGCATAGCCTTCTTCCCAGCTCATAGGGTGTGAACCCTGTGGTGGTCTTCCATGTGGTGTTGTAGGCCCAGGTGGCCTCAACCAATCGATCTGCCAAATCTTTCCTGCTGCTACTCACTACCTTGGTCAAAATTCCCTCTAAAGCTCTGTTAGTGACTTCCACCTGTCCATTGTCTTGTGGATGGTAGGGAGTTGAAGTCCTGTGCTTGATTTTATGATGTGTGAGCAGGTCTTCAATCAGATTGGAAGTGAAGTGACTGCATTGATTTGTAACCAGTTCTCTTGGATACTGGAACTTATAGAATATGTTCTCTCTTAAAAACTCAGCTACTTTTTCTTCTGTTGTTACCTTGATTTCCTTTGTCTCTGCCCATTTTGTCAGATAATCAGTGCACACAATGATGTATTTTTTCTGGTTTGAAGGAGGGTTGATAGGACCCACAAAGTCCATGCCCCACTTCTCAAATGGCTCAAAATTCACTTGAGTTTGCAGGGGCATCTCATCCTTTGGAGTAGGTTTCCCCATCCTTTGGCACTAATCACATTGACTGATATATCTCCTCACATCTTGATGAAGAGTGGGCCAATAGTATCCGTTTTGTAGAATTTTGAAGCAGTCCTCTTTGGTACAAAATGGCCTCCACAAGGCCCATCATGACAGGTCAGGAGAATTTCAAAAACTTCTTCCTCCCTAACACATCGTCTCAAAATCTGATCTTGGCCAAGTTTGAAGAGATTTCCCCCAACCCAAGTGAAAGGGGCACTTTTCCTCATGACCTTGCTCTTCTCCTTTGAGGACAGGTGTGGTGGGAACTGTGCTGAAACCATGTAATTTGCTATATCAGCAAACCATGGAGACAGTACTAAGATAGAAAATAGGTGTTCATCTGGCATTTGATCACCCACCATTCCTTCCTCACTATAGGGAGATTTACTCAAGACAAAAAGTCAACAACAACATTTTCCTTACTGGGCTTATCAACAATGGTTAAATAAAATTGCTACAATAAAAGCAACCACCTAATGATGCAAGCATTTACATCTGGTTTGTTCATTAAATACCTAACTGCAGCATGGTCAATGTGTACGAAGGCCTGATTGCCTATGATGTAATGTCTGAATTTATTTAAGGAATGGACTGTAGATAGGAGTTCCTTCTCGGTTACAGCGTAGTTTAACTCATCCTTTGACAAGTTTTTACTTATAAAGTATATGGCATAAGGTAACTTCTCATCAACTTGCCCTAAGGCTGCTCCTATCTCTTTGTTCAAGGCATTTGTTTGAATGTGGAAAAGTAGGGC
This sequence comes from Pinus taeda, assembly GCA_000404065.3. Lineage (NCBI taxonomy): Eukaryota > Viridiplantae > Streptophyta > Pinopsida > Pinales > Pinaceae > Pinus > Pinus taeda. Next base: position 69,111 of record APFE031482784.1, read on the forward strand.
CCAGTTTGGACCTCTCAAAATTGGGGCAGTCACAAGTTTACTTTCCAAGGTCTCTAAGGCTTATTGACAGTTGTCGATCCATATGAACTTGACATCTTTCCCCAAAAGACCAAACAATGGAGAGGGTAGCTTACTAAAATCTTTAATGAATCTTCTATAATGTCCCGCTAAACCTAGGAAACTTTGGACATCTCTCACCTTTTGAGGAGGTGGGACCCTTTGGATGATGGCAATTTTGTTGGGGTCCACCTGTAATCCTTGCTGAGAGATTGCATGACCTAGCATTGTCCCTTCAATAATCAAGAATTCACATTTTTCCGGGCTGAGGGATAGGTTCATTTCAATACACTTGTCCAAAACTTTTCCCAGTTTAGATAAAGCTTCCTGAAAGTTAGAACCATAAGGAGTAAAATCATCCATATATATTTCCACTGCATCATGAACTAGCTTAGAGAATATACTCAATACTGCTCTCTGGAAAGTGGCGGGAGCATTCCACAAACCAAAAGGAAGGACCCGATACGTGAAGGTACCCCAAGGACAAGTGAAAGTGGTCTTATCTTGGTCTTTCGGGCTGATTTGGACCTGATTGTACCCATTAAACCCATCTAGGAAGGAGAAAAAAATTTTCCCCGCCAGACCATTTAACACTTGATCTATGAAAGGCAAAGGAAAATGGTCCTTCTTGGTGGCCTTGTTTAGTTCCTGATAATCAACATAGATTCTCCACTTACCATTTTTCTTTGGCACTATCACCAAAGGAGAGATCCATTCACTGTCAGAGATGGGGTATATGAATCCTGCATCCAGTAACTTTTGCTTTTCTTCCTTGACAATGTCTTTAAGGGCTCGATTCATCCTCCTTTGAGGCTACCTGATTGGTTTGAAATCTTCCTTAATGTAAATGTGATGAGTACAGACTAAAGGGTGCACTCCCTTCATCTCCTTATAGCTCCCGACGAAGGCATCCAAATGGGTTCTCAATAAGCTACACAGTTCCTTCTCTGGGATGTGGATAGGGATGAGTTGATTTTCAAGGTTATTTTTGGTATGAACTCTATATTCTTAACTCGGAGAGAGGTTAGGTCAGCCCCATAGAAATTAGCTAAAGGATTGTCTTGGGTTTCTTTCACTAGCTCTTGTAATGGCAACATACTGGGGGGTGGATTCTGAATCAAGTTTTCAATGATATCATCCTCAGTTTGTGGGTTCCCCCCCATGGCAGCTTCTACTACACATAGTGGTGCAGAACAGACTTCATCCTCATCTTCCTCCTCCAACCAGAGAGGTAGATCATGTTCTAACAAAGGTTGGGCAGGAGGGTATAGGACTAGCTGCTTGGACAAATGCCCTTTCTTGATTTTCATGTTCCTAACTCGATAGCTGATGTAGGCATCTACAGTAGCCAACCAAGGTCTTCCCAGGATGAGAGGATACCCGGTGAGCTTTTCCCTCAACTGGAGAACCAGGAAATTGGTAGGTTACTCCTAAGAATCGATGGAGACCATTACATCTTCCACAATCACTTCAGGGGTCACGGTGGAGCGGTCTGCTAACTGCAGTACTATTGTGGTCTTTCTCAGGGAGCCCTGGAGGTTGACCTTAAGCATAGTGTCCTTGGTCATCACATTAATGGAAACCCCGAGATCAATCAGGGTATGGGGGATCATGGTGCCATTGATGTGGACATCAACTACTGGGCTTCCAAGGTCTAGATGCTTCGGATAGATTACCTACCCCAACATAAGGTCGGATAGTTTTCCTATGACATTGATGGTTGGGGAATCTCTCTTGTGCCTGCCTGGATGCTTGAAGCACTTCTCTTTGATCATATTGTTGTATATAGGCACATCCTTTATGGCTTGGAGAAGTGGTATCTTTACACATAATTGTGTCAATTCTCCCAGAAGTTCAATTTCTTCTGGGGTAGGTTGTGTTGTTCTGGATAATCTCTTAAGAAAGGATGGATTTGCTTACGGTTCACTTTCCTATTTATCTTCCTCATCCTCCTTAGGGAGAGGCTGGCTATCTAGGAGAACCTTCCCAGATCATAGATTAATCTCCTGAATATCCACATAATAGGTTGGGCATGATAGTTCCCCACTATATACTTGTTCAGCCTGTCCGTTATTCGGGTTCAAGTTCAGTTGAGCAGGCATTTGGGATTTCCTTGGTGGAGTAGGAGGTAATGGTTGTGGTTGAGCAGGTGGTGGAGGCAAAAGAGTGGGAGGAGAGTTGTACTGGGGCCTCCACCCCTGAGGAGGTGCATTCCACTGAGGCTATGGCTGAGCATAGGAGTGAAATGAATGAGCAGCTAGTTGAGCATGATATTGAGATGGATATGACCAAGGAGGAGCTGTGGACCAAGAAGGATGAGCAAGGGGGCCCCAAGAAGGCATGGAAGTGGCCTGATTGGGGTTGTAGTATGCCTAGGATGTCCCTTGCATTCGCTGCTAGTAAGGTCTAGGTCCATGCAGCCTCCTTTGGTTTATGAAATAGAGTGGTTCAGTGGCTCCTTTAGCCCCTTAGTACATAGCTTTAAGTCCAGGCAAGGAAGGGCATTTATCTGTAGGATGATCTTCTTCACAGACTGAACACACCTTTATAGAGTTCAATGGACATTTGTTCCTAGGATGCCTTCTGGTGCACCTAGGACAAAAAATGGCCAAAGCCCTCTCTGCTTCCTCTTGTTTCCTTTTGATATGCAAGGTATCCATTTGCATGGCAAGAGTCTGCAGCATCTCACTCTTGAAAATCTTCCAGCATGTTTCCAAATTCACCTTTGAGGGATGAGCTCGATGAGGAGGTACTGGCCATGGGTTGACTCCCCCTACCTCTCATTTTGGCTGCCCTAGAATGGTTTCTAAAGTCAGTCTTGATGTCTTCATAAGGTAGTTGGTAGATGTCTCCCCCAGCCAATAAATGGAGGGTGTCTAGAAGGTCTTTCGGAATTCCCCTGAGCAGGATGAACTTCAAATATTTGGGGTCAAGTGTGTACCTGGCCCTTTTATAACTGAGATGGAATCTCTCTTCATAATCCTCCAAGGATTCATCACTTCCCTTGGTCATTCGAAATATTTCTTCCTTGGTGTATTTTCATCTACAGTAGTCCTAATATTTGTTATTAAAGGCTTGCTGCATCTAAGCCCAAGTTGTGATGTTGTTGCCAGGTAACCCCATGAACCAGTGCAATGCTACATCCTTGAGGGTAGAAGGAAAAAATTTCAACTTCTTCTTGTCTAATGCATAGTCATAGGTTCGACAGATAACAACAAACTCAAATAGGAAGGTGTCAGGATCTTCTGTAGTTAATCCATGGAAGTGAGGTAGGGTTGAAGGGCTTATGTTCTTCATTTGTTAAAATTGGAAACCAGGACAAAACTTCATGTGGGTCATCTTATTCATGGCTGACAATTTTATTAGATTCCTCTCATCGAGAGGTGTAGGATTGATATAAAGATCATCTGATTCTGATAAGTATTCATGGAGATATGAATTTATTTTGATTATGGAATTATTATCAAGCCGACCTACAACTCATGTAGGCTCAAAAGCCCAACAGTCGCATCTATTCAAACACCAACTTTGTGTATAAATATAAGAGGACTTTTCCTCATTTGCATTCACTCATCTCATCACCTCTCTCTCTCTCTACTGTGCAGAAATGAGTCTCTTCTCTACTGCGCAGAAAAAGGGTCTCTCTCTCACACATGTGAAGCTGGAAGCTGTTGAACCTGAAGCTGCAACTGCAGATCCAAAGTTTGACCTGCGTGGACCATTATATATCCTCTTTAGAACTACGTTGTAGGTCCATCTGGATCTCCTTTGAAAGCCGCAACGTTTGGTGGTGGAATGAAGTCAATTCGACGAACAGTTTGCAAGATATCAACTGCTCTAGTTTGAAGCTGGAAACTGCCGAAACTGCAGCTGCAACTGCAGAAGTAAAGATTGACCTGTGTGGACTAGAATATCTCCTCATCTGAACTACATTATAGGTTCATATGAAGCTCCTCTGGAAGCCGCAACTTTTGGTGGTGGAATGAAGTCAATCCGACGGTCGGTTTGTGAGATATCGTCTGCCCTAGTTTGATAATGAAGCTGCTATAGCTGATGCTATTGATCTAGGGTTTGCTACTGCTGATATGAATCAGATTTATTTTACTATTTCTCTCTACTAAATTATTGAAGATAAAAGAATATTTGATCAAAGGGTTTCCCCACACATTGTGGGGTTTGTCCCTAGCTAGCCGCCACATCTTGTGTCTCTTGTCTTGGCTTGTTTTCTGTCGATCGTTTAATGTTCTATGTACACTTTACTTTATGTACATGTTATTGCTAATCTGTGGAATATAATAAGAAAAAGAAGTAAACTGTTATAAGCATAGAACATACCATAACTTAACATGGTATAAGAGCTGAGGTGAAGACAAAGCCGGAGCAAGAGCAAGAGAAATCATCAAAGAGAAGATTGGCAAGGCTGTCCTAAAAGAACTATGGGGTCCTCAACACTCTTTCCTACCGAAGACAAGCTCCGTAAGTAAGCTAACTATCACGGATGGAAGATGTCTATCGATCTAACCCTAGAGGATCAAGGAGTGTTGGGTCATGTAAGAGGCAATATTGTTGAGCCTCCATCAAATGCACCTCCTACTGCCAGGAACAAATGGAAGAACAGAGAAATTAAAGTGAAGAAGATCATCTGGGAATCTATCGACAAGTGCTTGGTGGCCTACATCTCTGATCTAGACACCTCCAAGGAAATCTACGATAGACTGGTGAGTTTATTTAAAGTTAATGATGCAAATCAAGTTTTGTTTCTTAGAAATAAGCTGAGGGAAATCAAGAAGGGTAAAGATGAAAGTATGCAAGCATACTTCTTAAGAATCACAGAGATCAAGAACAATCTCCTATCTATTGGGGAAACTATTACTGACAGAGAAATGGCACTCACAACTCTTGGAGGATTACCATCCGAATGGTATGTGTTCAGGGCTACTCTTCTGAACAATAATGTAATTCCTGGTTTTCAGGAATTAATGGCTAGATGCATTCAAGAAGAAACAAGGGAAGAAGTGCAAGAAATGCCCATGCCTAAAGGTCCTCCTACTACCTTTTCTTCTCATGCTAAGAAAAGAAATAATTTTGGGACTAAATCAAAAGGAAAGGCTGGACCTAAGGGTGGAAGAAAAGGACGATGTTACATCTGCGATAAAGCAGGTCACTATGCAATGGAGTGCCCTGATAGAAAGGACTCACACTGGGAAAATGATCAAAATCCCTCTGATGGAAAATCAAAGGAATGACAAATTCAACAACAAAGGTAAGAGGAGAGCCGGGGATCGAGGAAGAGGACAACCATTCAAGAAGGCTAGAAAGTCCAGGATGTATTAAATGCACCTGACCTCAAAAAGAACCTAGTGTCCATCTCGGCAATGGAAGACAAAGGCTACAAGGTAACCTTCAACAATGTCAAGGTATGTATATGGAAAAATAATGTTAAAGATGCCTTTACTCTTGGGTTTAGTGTTATATCAAGTCGATGGAAGTCCGCTAGGTGTCATGTCTTGTGACACAACTCTTTAGTCCGAACTTTGGCATCGAAAGTTTGCCCACCTTCATTACAAAGCTCTACCCGATGTAAGACAGATGGTAACAGGGATGCCCGAATTCCAAGTAGAGAAAGAAGGTGTATGTCCGTGATGTGCCAAAGGAAAGCTCAAAAGGGGACCATTCCCCTCAAGCCAAAGCAAGACCTCCGATATATTACAGTTGGTTCACTAAGGCATATCTGAGGCTGGCATTAAGAGGGAAACTACTACACCACATACTCCTGAGCAGAATGGTGTGGCAGGAAGGAAGAACCGCATGATTATGGAAGCTTTCTGGGCCATGCTACATGATCAAAGACTTCCAAAGTTTCTATGGGCTGAAACTACAAACACTGCCGTATATGTACAAAATCAATGCTCTCATCAAGCATTGGGTTCCAAGACTCCTGAAGAAAAGTTCACTGGTAAGAAACCTGATGTTTCTCATTTTAGAATTTTTGGAAGCCCTGTATATTTTCATGTGCCGAAAGAGAAAAGAA